>JAAGNO010029220.1:0-10551 GCA_033439905.1 Ceryle rudis
TTTGGGCCCCTCCATCCATCCAGTGCTTGATACAGCAGTTCATATGTTCATCCAGGCCACGAGCAGACAGTTTTTCTATGTGGAACAGTGTCAAATGCTTTTTGAAAGTCTAGGTAGACAATATCCACAGCCTTTCCCTCATCCAAGAGTTGGGTCATCTTGTAAGGGAGAGAGACTAAGTGATTGAAGAAGAAAACTAAACCAACTTTAATGAAAATAGTAATAAAATGAAAAATATACAGAAATGTATAAACCCTGTATCGAACCCAACCCTCCTGATGCCATTTCTGTAATCAACACCACTGATGCTGTGGAGCAGGAACCGGGGAAGTCCCAGACTGGACTCAGTGGCAGATGGGAACCAGATTCAGGAGCTGGATTCTGGTACTAGATTCAGGAACACACAGATCAGTATTGAAGGCAGAATGGACAAGAGTCCTTCTTGGACACTGGGCATTGAATAAGAGGCTTGACCCTCATGATCCCTCAGCTTTATACTGAACATGCTGGACATGGGATGGAATTCCTCAATGGTCAGTTTGGGGCCACCTGTCCTGGCCACTCCTCCCTGCAGGTGTGGCCTTTTACTTTCTGCACCCCCAATGTGCACAAGATTGACCAGTGACCTTGGTCTGCACAGGAGCAAGCATAAGCAAGAGCCTTTCTGCACACAAATCTTTGGTAGTAACTCTAAACATGGAGTGTTATCACTTCTAGCAGCAGAAACTGAGAAAATCTGCCATTAACTTCAGGCAGTGCAGTTAGAAGAGACTGAGCTGAAAAATAAAATCATTGAACAGAATTAGTTCTGTTCTCACTCAAACCAGGACGCAGAGCCTCATTATGCGTGTGGTCTCCTAGCTGATACTCTATGTCTGCAGCATGCATTTCACAACTGATTTGGGTTGTTTAGACTTTTTTCATTTCCTTCTGAATTTTTCCTCACTTACAGTCATGCATCTAATATCACACTGCAGTTGTGAATCTTTCATCAGATGTAATGTTTAATATTCTATAACCCAATAACTTGGCAATGGTTTCAGTGAGAGAAAAGTTTCTGACAGCAGTTTATGACTGATCTCTTAGGAAAAGGGATAACGCTTCTAGCCATAGCTGAGGATGGTAAATGGCACATAAAGGGTACGAATGCACTTGATTTCTTATTAGCTCATTTAATCTATCTAGGTCTTTAACTGTGACAATAGCTCAACTTTCCAGAAAATATATAACCTAAGAAAATTAAGTTTTGTCAGCTCATACATACTGTATAATTATAACTGCCCAAATATATGTCATAAGTCCTTTGATGCTAAAAGTGATATTATTTTATTTGGAGATTTCAGAACCTATATTTTGGAGGATGATCTGATTGATATCACAGAAGAACCAGTGAGATCCAAGATAGGCTTGGGTCTTGTGCTGGACTATCATGTTTATTCAGAGCTTATTGGCTGTATGAATTCTATTGCTGATCATTCCAGCTGATGATGCCTTTTGTCTCACTGTTGGTCTGGCTGAGAAAAGTGTATGGCTTCCAGGAGCTTTTCTCACTTCTAATACATAAGGGGTCCTGATGTACACAGAGAGGACACTGGGTCCTCAGTCCCTGTTGTTACCCTTTAGGTCTGCACATGTTTGGCTGCATAATTTTCTAATACACATGTACCCTAAAATACATTAATATCAGTTTGTGGCTTGTCAGTCGTTAATGGAAAACTTGGCAGCTCTCAGTATAAAACAAGAACTCCATCCTGTTTGACCACAGTAACAAAAGATTGAAGCTGTTTGAGCTAGTCATCTATTTCTTCCTGTAAAGCAGAGTGGCAGTAAAAATATCTTCAACTAGGGGGTGACCGTTTTACCTGTCAAGAATTTAAAAGCGGGTTTCTTGTGTAATACTGCTTCATTTCCATGGCTTGAAAAAGAGAGTGTGAGTCCATATGTACTGCTGCTTCCAGATATTGTTTTAGGAAGGTACTTGCTAAACTAGCAGGGAGAAGCCAGATGTCGTATCAAGAGACCTGGGGTCTAGGAATTATTCAGAGGACCCATCTGTGGTCTGAGCATTAAAATCTGTTTCCTAGATTGCTCTGGTCTGGTGCAATTTACTTTCTATGAACCTTGACTCTTACGAGTGCAGACTTGAGGTTCTGCCCAGACTGACAGACCTTTCTGTATGTCGTAGTAGCTGCAGCACAGAGCTGTCCCTGGGGGTTAAGAACTCTTCAGAGGATGGTTTACTGTAGTAACTCCAAGGACATCATTAAAACTCTCCACAAGAATTACCTCAATGCCTGTAACATACAATTATGCCTTAGAAATGCACTGCAGTGTTTCTTATTGCTACAAAGTAGATTTTTCAACCTAAACTCAAGAAACTGTTAAATGAGAATTTATTTTTCATTGAGAATATGTAGTGTGAAGTTCACTTGATTGTCTTATAAGTACTCCATATTTCATAATGAGATTTTAAAAATAAAAAAAATCCTGCATTTTTCTTTTGACCGTGATTAGTGTGTTTTTTGCCATGTTTTGGAAAAAAGTCTGTTCAGCACAAGTTTGGAAATCCATAATTCATGCACATACTTGTCCTGATCTATAATCAGTTCCTAGATCCAGTCTGTAGTGTTGAGGTTACATTTGATGATCACCTGTCTGTATCCTAATTCTGCTGGCTGCTTTGTGCCCCATGGATCTGTCTGGTAGGACAGTTAGAAGCACTAAAAGTTGTCTTAACTTTGCTATCGTTGTCCAAGGAGTTGTTAAGAGGTCTGAAATATGTCACAAGCTGTCATTGAAAGACTGTTCTCTTTCTGAATACTTTGTATTTTTGGTGAGGGCCCAATTAGCCACTATTAATATATAAAATTAAAATGAGAGAAGTTACTCTAATCTTCTGTCAAGCCACTGGCAAAACATTTTTCAGGTCTGTCTTTCAAGACCAAAGGAATCCCCTAAGGGAATAAACCCTGCTTGAACATCTCAATTTAATCTTTACTCTTAGGACCTAAACCCCTGGCAATTAAATATCACTAGCATACTATTGTTTGTTAGTCTGATCCCAACAACAACAAAAATATTTATTCATGGAATTTTCCCACCCGGTCAGTTTGATGATATAGGGAGGAAATCAAATTGGTAATAAGGTAAGTCAAGAGCATGCTGTAGTTGTTAAATACCAAAAGCAGCAGTGCCTAAGAAAGCAGCACAAATGATGTGTTTTACTAATTAAAGATACAGGGGCTAGGTTACAAGACATGTCAGTGCATCTCATGACATGGTCCTGGACTGGTGGAGATGCTGACAGTGGTGCCCATGGGCACCTGAGGCATCTCTGGCTACTGGGCCTGGGTGGACTTGACACCAGTATCAGTATCAGCTCTGACAAGAGTTGCCAAGGCTCACTTCTGTACTAGAAAATGGTTGTGAGGTTCACACATGGGGCATACGTTTGGGCTGACAGTCAATATAAAGAGGGTGATACCAAGACACTGAGGTAGAAAATACAAGAAGTCCTCAATTTTTGAACCGGATCATCACTGTACTATGATCAAAGTCCTTTCTTGTGCTTGGTAAGAAGGTACACCATCAGTTACGGCTGTGAAGATTCAAATACATGCACTTGAGCTGCTTAAGGTATTGAGGTTTTGTGAGCACAGATCCTGCTTAAGCACAGTTGCTGGACTTTGAAAACTAGAGATGTAAGTGTTAGGAGTGTGTGTTAGTGTTGGGGAATGAGGGTGTTGTGCTGGTTTTAATTCTAAAAGTGTACATCAGAAATATCTCTCGTGCTTGCACGCAGTTGGTCTGGGGTTTATAGTGGTGTCTCAAAGAAGAGACTCTTCATATGTGCTGGTCTTTGCAGTACTAGATGAAGCCTTGGGCACAAATCTTATGTGCTATTCTGAGCAGAGTTCAGACAGCATTTAAACAAAGTTTTTACATAAAAACTAAGGTGTAACCTTACTCACTGTCTTACTTTGTTGGGTTTTTTTTTGAGTATTTTCAACTCTTGGATTATTTTATCAAGTTTTCTGCATATTGCATAAGCTTTTGAAGCAATGAATTCCTCAGTGTTGAGGAATAGGCAATACTCTTGAAGTTCAAACTGCATTATTTGTTTTATGATAAAGATTGCAAAATGTATGTATATGATGCACACGGAAGCTCTGAGCATGAGAGGAAAAGTGAATGTGCAAAATAAGTCAGTATTAGATCTAATGAAATTTCCATTTTTCCTTCACTTGGGTAGTGCATATGTTCTCTGATCTGATGTGATTCTCCTTGCAGAGGACGAGGGGAAGACAAATCAAGGAAGTAAAGTGGACTCTTTAAGAAACACATTTTCTATTTCTGAATTATCAGACAAAACCAATCAGGGTGGCTCACCTGGAAGGAGCAAAGAAGTGTGGGTGTCTCTTCCACCACAGAGGCCAAACGAGAATAAGGTAATGAATTAATATTTGTCCATGTGGAGAAGCACCACATTCAAATAGATGAAAATATGGGGAGATACACTGTCCAAATGTTAGAGGCTAGTGGTATTTATCTCATCTGAGGCAAATATTTAAAATGCTACCTAAGTGTTTAATGCTCACAGAGGCACCTGCAGGGATCACATTTGGCAAGTGGCATTTGCTCTACTGAAGAGCTGCCATAATCTGACTAATAAATAAGGTGCCCTGCAAGGACCTTTGTAATGCTTTCATGAAAGTCTGTAGCTAAGAGTAGAGCTTGACAATAAGGAAAAAAATCTTGAGAGTGTGGATGCCAGCATGCAGAGATTTATTTTGTTTCATGGAGATTTTAGCAAGTACTGAGTTCTGTGTTACTGAAGCTAGATTGCTTCAGCTACCTAAAGTAAACAGTAGGCAGGCCAGAGGCATTTTTAAAGAGATTCAGGATTTAATGTCAGACAGACATCATCTGGAGAGAGAGAGATGGAAATCTGAGTCCACTTGTTAAGAACTTGTACCCTCCTGACTGAATAATAACTAAGCTGTGATCTAGCCTATACTCAAGAATTCCCTTCATTAAACGGTTTATTAAAAACGAAGTAGCAGGTCATATTATACAATAAGTGTCTTGTTCTTAAGCAAGACACTTAAGTGCCTTCAAATGATGGGACTGACAGGCCTTAGTCAAAGAACACAAGCTGTCATTATTATCCTGCCTACTATCACATGCCTTTGAGGTGGAATCAAGCAAGGCTTTTGAAACAATCACATTCTGGCAGTTGATGTTGTACTAATAATGACAGGAATCTTTGTGCCATTCTTCTCATTAAAAATATGGTCACCTTATTGGTATAGACTGCCTTTGGGTCTCTTACTTTAGGCACTTTGAATTGGCTTTCTGCCCCATAAAGCAATGTGCAACTTCTATTATCCTTTATTTAATGGAACATATTAATACTTGTCTTTGTTGCTACAGAAAAGAAAGTTTCAGGCGTGGCCGCACATTTTTGTCACATTAGCAGTTTAAGAAACAAATACAGTAATAGTAGAATGCACCAGAAATACTGCTAGTGTATAGAGGAGGCTGTAATGCATTTAAGTTGTCCACTGTAACCTTTAAGCTTGCTTGAGGAAAGGAAAGAGGGAAAAAACTGCTATTGAACACAATGCTTCTGTTCTAACTGCTGCTTTTTAGGCTTATTATGATTACTTGCACTGTTGTTTCAGTTCGTTCAGTCTGCTCCTCTGTAACATTTCAGAGGATTACCTGCATATGTTCTGGTTTTGGGAGCATTTAAAAAATTTTAAATACACCATAAAGGATCTGTATGTGTAAATCAGTAGGAGCTTTGACTGGTGAGTTTGATTCTGTCTCTGTTTGATTTCTGCCTATCTCTCTGCAGCCCGTGATGAATGGGAGCTGGAAAGCTGGTGGGTCTGACGGAAATGATCTCAGGCTCTCTGAAGGAGCAAAGGTGAGGTTTCCTTTGATTTTCTTCAAAGTGGGGATTATGAGCAGAACATGACTGATTTTTGCTTTATTAATTTACAAAGTACTTGCAATTTGTTGATGTATGTCTATCCTGTCTGTGGGAAAGGATAAGAGCACCTCTATCCAAATTTTTTTTTTCAAATGTTAGTATGTACTTTTAAAGTGTAAAGGTTATGTAAGCGTTGATGAGAATGGTGTCAAAACAAGTTGGAAAAAATTATCTAAGAGCATCTTGAATTACTTCATGGGAACACAGAATGCTACCCAGCACACAGGGGAAATCCTCTGTGGTAACCCTGTTTACACATAGGCTGGGAAAGAAAGGCCTTTCACTCTCACCCTTTGTATCTATTCAGAGTCCTCCTGAAATAAGAAACACCTTTTCTTGTGGTATGTCTTAGATCATTTAGTAGTGCAATGTCCCGGATGAAATACTAAAAATTGAATAATTCTTAGGTTTTTTATTTCCCAGACAATTGGCCATTGGTATCAAAACAGAAAGACTCAGCTCTCCTTTGCCTACAGCATGTATCACCTCTGTTCCATGTGCAGCGAGCTTGCAAAACTGCAGGGTAACTTATCATCTATCTTTTTCCTATGAAAATAGTTTACCTCTCCATCTTCCCACTGAGTTCCTGAAAAAGTTGCTGTACAGCTTGAGCTTCTTTCCCATCATAGTAGTTGATAAATAGCAATTTTGGCAGCAATTCTTTGCCTGTATTACACAGAATTATCACAGAATTATCATAGAGGCTGGAATAGACCTTTGAGATCATCAAGTCCAGCCTAAGACCTGACACCACACCACCACCTAGCTATATGTAAAAGTGTTTCCTTTGGGTTACATGTTTTAAAGAAAATTCATGTTTTCTTTGAAGAATGCAGGGGAGAATGAGAAGATGAAGCAGACAATTTAATGCTGGTTTTGCTTCACTCTAGATTGTTCTGTAACAAATGGAATTAATGCATTTTAATCTGTTTTCCAATTTTGGGTTTTTATGGCAGGCGGACAAGTACTTAGATTTGGAAGATACAGAAATAGATGAAGAGACGTGCAGTGGTAGGTTCCCCCCCCTTCATATTCATATTCACTGTCATTGTCTCTCTTTGGATGCAGGTGTATGGACGTTGTTTAAAGAACTGTTTCTCCTCTAAAAAAGATGTTCTTCCTCCGTTCTATTGCTAGAAAATTCCTCAAGTAGCCCAAATTGCCCAGATTAAAGTACTCATTTCCTCACAGGTAACGAGATTATAAATTACAAGGAATATTTATTAGACTGTGTCCTGGTGAGCAGTTATTTTTTTTTCAAGATTTTTCAGAATTGCAAAACACTTCTTGTTAGCAATGTTTCTACATTCTTCTGCACTTCTATTTTGTATGGAAATTACTCGATTACAAAAGTTTCTCCGCAAAGTAACATGGGTGCTAAAAGAGAGTCTATAAAGTGGAAATATTTAATGAGGATGTTGTCCCTACCTATTAAAATGATTTCATCTTGGGCTTAAAATAGATGAGACTAATTTTGAATTCACAGTGAACTTCTTTGAGAACTCAAATTATGAGCATTTTGAGTTGTGTTGAACTGTTCCATACATCTACAAAAATGTTAACTCTCCTACCTTTTAAAAGTAAATAGGAACCTGGTGTCTGTAGTTATGGGTCTATTATAGGTGCTTGTGTGGTCTTTATTACTGCCACAATTGATGACCTTTTAGTGAGTAAATTAATTTTCCTCATCTACACCTCTGACTGCACGGAGAAACCAAGCCACACAGATGCGGGGATTTGCCTAAGGTCACTGAAAGAAGCTCTTACAGAGCAGGACTTTGGTCCTTGGTTCCTTTCTGTATGTGCAGAATTCCTGTGAAGTCAGAGGGCTTAGAGACTTCCAGTTGATGAATATTTGGAGCTTGGGTGTAACTCACGAGAAAATAGTGAATTAACATGTCATGTTTACAGCAAATACCTTTCTCCAACCTTGGCATTTCAGGAAGGGAGGGAGTAAGACAGCAGGCCTGCATCAGGTGCAGACATCAAAGATTTATTTTGAGTGCAGTGCCCATTTTTCCCTTTGTAGGACATTGTTCTGTGTTTATGTCTTAAATTCTGGTAATACCTGTTAAAAAGCCCTGGGACTTACTGGTAGAAGCCTAAATCCACATTTCATTTGTGTCATAATGAAATGAGGATTATCTATGTCTCATTCACGGAAGTATTGTTAGATATCTCTAGTTCAAAACAGGCCACAATCTGGATGAAGAGAAACAAGCCCAACAGTAAAATACCAAGCAGGGCAGTGAGGAAAGAAGAGCTCTGCCAGGGCTTGAGGATAAATTCACCACGTTCTGGACCATGCCAGACTTTGCCTCTCTCCAGGCTTTTCAGTCATTTCTGTGTGTTTGTGTGCGTGCAAGAGTAAATGTTAATCACATGCGTTTAGAAACCCCTAGTAAAACAGACTGTGTGTGAACAAGATGAGAAATAACAAAAATGATCATCTGCTTGTACTGTCTGAATAGCACTTTTTGCCAGCCACACTGGCAAACCCTTTCAGTTAGTGCTTTTATGGGTGATTATAAAGGTAATAAACATAACATTATACTGCTGCTATGGTAGATAATCAGTGGGCTAACTACTCGCTTTTACATGATGTTTGAGTTGGCTTTCAGTTTCTGCTCTCCTCAGCTCCTCCCATGAGACAGCACTCCCTGCCCAGGCTCCCTGCACAGACTGCCTCAGTGCGGTACCAACTCCTGAGCAATTAATGGTGCTCTTCAACAACATGAAGCGTTTAGATAGTATTTTATAACATGGAAATGCTGCATAGCCAAAAGCTAGTTCTTCTTTCTAAACACTGTAAGGGAAGCGAACAGCGTTCAAATTTGTTATCTGGGAAACCCACAGCCTGGGTCTTGCTCAGGGCTTCTTCACTAGAGATAGCTGTTGAGTCAAGACAAAAAATTTTCCCTTGACTCCTCAGTGTAGAAAATAGGACGTAGAGTTTGATAGTTGTCTTACAAAGTGTGTCTTACAAAATCTACTTGATGGGCTTCATAATAAAAGTGGTAAAATCTTAGCACCTCTGGAAACTATAGCAACACAATGCGAATTAAATATAAAAGGGTTTCACCTCTGTTGTTCATAATAACAAAGTAATATAAATTAATATCCCTGTTTACCACCTAAATAAAGAATTAATTCTGAATAATTCCAGTTAGGTTGTAAGTGAGGCAAAGTGTGACACAAATTTGAAGGCCATTCTGTTGCTGGCCTTTATCAATGCTGCCACCTGTAAGTCAGAACAAATAATAGATTTACGACTTCGTACTGGCAAAATAAGCTGGGAACACCCAGTAAAAAAATATCATACCTTGCTAGTATAATTACAACGAGCTTTCCTCTCTGTTATTGGCAACAGGTCAGTATGTCTGTACTTCATTTAGCTTTAAAGGGCAGGTCAGTTAGCTGAGTTGTACATTAATACAACAAATACACACTGGAGGGGAAGTGGCTCAAAGTTGACACTGAGAAAAATGTGATAGAATAGGTAGTGTGTCAAAACATCCCATCTAAATCAGTGCTTTTGGGGACATGTCCTGGAAGAACCATTCTAGTGGGGTTTTTTCTCCTTTTTTCTTTCCTCAAGTTATTTTCTAACGTCCAATGTCTTTTAGGGTGTGAATGAATACAGCTGCTTCCTGCAAGAAAGAAAAAAAAAAGTATGCAAATTGGTAGTAGCTGTGTTCATTAGACAGCACTGGGCTGTAAGCCTGAAAGCAGGGCAGAGCCTTGCATTGTGGGACTTTGGCACAGGAAACCGTGGTTGGCAAAGTAAAATTGCTGCCTGAGACCACAGCCTTAGTGCGTCGTATAAAGTGAGCATGTGCATGGTGGACTTTTTAATTGCCTTTCCTCTCTGAAGCTAATCTGTAACTGTATCTTAAGGCAACAATAGAGATGATCAGGCTTTCTCCAAGGATGGATGGAGAATGGCTAGCACCTGTGTTTTGGCAACAGAATTCCTTTCCAGGACTGGTGACAAACCACTTGCTGCAGGGCTCGGAGGATAGTTAGGTAAGAATAGGTGATGTTTATATAAAGTACAAAATACATAAGAAGTGTATCTAGACACCTCGAGTGTGCTATTTTTTCAGTACAAGAGAAAATGAGAACAGGACTAATGAAAGGTATGGGTGAGGCTGCATGGGCCAGGATATCGGACTCTCACCCTAATCTGTCTTGGAGCCCTAAAGTGCTGTAAACTTGTGTTTTCGAGGTCCCAGTTCTCTGAAACCCCGCAAAGGTTGAGGACAACCCAAGTGAAGCTGAAGCTGCACATAACTATTTGATTATTTAAAGGATTCTTTAGGCAGATTATATCAATATCTATTATTTTCCATAATCTGTGCCTTTCCATTTATATTTTGAGCCTATATTTACATGCAGAAAAAGAGGATTTGGAGTTAAATTATGTGGATTTGTTCAAGTCTGGGGCTCCTTCCAACTGGCAAATCTCTTTTTTTTTTTTTTTTTTTTTTGTTTTAGCCTCTGCAATCCCTTTTACACTGTTTTTAGATCATTTTACACTCGGCAGCTCTTTT
>JAAGNO010029222.1:7979-26721 GCA_033439905.1 Ceryle rudis
GAAAAATTTTTTCCCCTAAAGGGTTGTGAAACCCTGGCCCAGGCTTCCCAGGACAGTGGTAGAGTCCCCATACCTGGAGATGTTTCAAAGTTGTGTAGATGTGGGGCTGGGGGAGATCGTTTAGTGGGGGCCTGGCAGTGGTGGGGGGATGGCTGGACTTGATGGTTGGAAAGGTCACTTCCCACCAAAATGATTCTGTGATTCTGTTCTGTGATTCTATGGTGGTCAGCAGCAAACTGTCGATCGAGCTTAAGAGAAACCCTGGCTGGTGTGGGGGCATCCTGGAGGATGCTACAGGTGTAGCTTTGCTCTGCTCACCTGCAGAAGGAGCTGTACAAGTGACAAATCCAGGGTGTCACTTCAAACACAACAGCAACCATCACACGGAGATGTCAGTCAACTCCTGCTTGTTGCACAGGGCTTGGAGCAAGGAGTTCCTGTGCTATCTTTGATATGGCATCTGTTGATGTTACAGGCGTCAAAAAAAAGACAACTACTCTCCTGCGCACTTAACCCACTTCCAGGTTGGAGAGAAGAAGAAAAAAAAAAAAAAAAAAAATTAAAAAATCTCTTCATTTATCCAAGCAGAGCAGCAAACATCCATTGGGGCTGCAGAGAACTTGGATGCCCATCCCTTCCTTCCTGGCAGTCAACTTTCCTATGGGCAGGGGTGTAAAGCAGCAGTACTGGACCAAGCAAGACCTCACTGTGACCAACCTCATCAGAGGGGTCTTCTTCAGGGTCCTTATGAGCCAGGGCTTGAGCTGCCTCAACCCTGCTCTCCACAGCAATGTTTGTACATCGGTGTTAAGAAAGAAAATATAAAAAAGTAAAATAGAGGAGACTGACCAGGAGTGGCTGGTTCCTGGTTGGCTTAAGCTCTCTCCAAGCAGGGAGGAAGGGGTGAGGACAATCCCACACTGGTTCTGCACATCAGCCAGGCTCTGCCTGTCTTATCAGGCTGTTTAGCTCAGTTACTTCCAGCCCTACTCTGTTTTCAATCAGCATCCCCTGCCCGCTTGGCCCGGGCCCTGGGGGAATTCCAGTAAAAGCCTGGAAGGAATATAAAAATGAAACAAAAACAGGCTGAGGGAGATTACAGCAGGGAAAAGGCAACTGTGTGTTGTGAAAAGGGGCAGGGTTCATTTTCTCACATCTCACTGGGTGGAGCAAGCCGGGGGCAGCTCTTGGGGAGGCTCAGCCCAGGGATGGAGGTCCCCATAGCCAGCAGCAGCTGGGAGGACATCTTGCTGCTGGAGCCAGGTCTGAGTTATTCCACTGCTCAGGGAGACGTGCGTGTGCTGCACGTGTGCTCCACAAGCACAGGGTGCACCGGTGAGCCGGAGCACGTCTGTCACCACGCCGGGAGGGAGCCCAGAGGCCTCTCTGTCATTAAGGATGGAGAAGTTGGGAGCAAATCACAAAATCACTGAGATTAGAAAAGACCTTTAAGATCATTGAGTCCAGTCATTAACCCAACACTGACAAGTTCTTGACTAAACCATGTTCCTCAGCACCACATCTACACAACTTACATACCTCCAGGGATGGAGACTCCACCACTGCCCTGGGGAAGCCATTCCAATGCCTGATAGCCTTCTCAGTAAGAAATTCTTCCTAATATCCAGTCTAAACTTCCACTGGCACAGTTTGAGGCCAGTTCCTCTTGTCCCGTTGCTTGTTCCTTGGGAGCAGAACCCAACCCCACCTGGCTCCAACCTCCTGTCAGGAGCTGTTGAGAGCCAGAAGGTCTCCCCTGAGCCACCTTCTCTCCAGGCTCAACAAACCCAGGGCCCTCAGCTGCTCCTCACCACCCTTGTGCTCCAGACCCTTCCCCAGCTCTGTTGCCCTTCTCTGGCCACGCTCCAGCCCCTCAGTGCACTTCTGGGAGCCCAAAACTGACCCAGGATTTGAGGTGCAGCCTCCCCAGTCCAGGGTGACCATCCCTGCCCTGGTCCTGCTGACCACACCAGTGCTGATCCATGCCAGCATGCTGGTGGCCTTCTTGGTCACTTGGGCACACGCTGCCTCATCTCCATCAACCAACCCCCCCAGGACCTTTTCTACTAGGCAGTTTCCAGCCACTCTTTCCAAATCCTGGAGCACTGCAGGTGCTTGTTGTGACCCAATGGCAGACCCGGCCCTGGGCCTGGTTGAACCTCCTCCCTTTGGCCTCAGGCCATTGATCCAGCCTGGCCAGAGCCCTCTGTAGAGTCTCCTACTCTTGAAGTCATGATATGGGGCTCTCTAGGCATCAACCACGACAGGCAGTCATGTCCCCTTCCCTGTGCCCTCCCTCTACTGTTTTCTTTAGAACAGTAACTGCCCAGTGCTCCTTCTCCAAGATGGATGAGCATCCCCAGTGCTGCCCAGCACAGGCCAACCCCTTCTCCAGTGGCAGCCCAGCTCCTGGAGGCACTGATGGCATTTCACTGTGCAGCCATAGCTGTGCACAGTCTGTCTCACCACACCTTAAGTCAATGGTGACAGGAGGGTGGAGCAAGCTCCTGGAATGTGGCAATCAAATATTTTAGGGAGCAGAGGTATTTGACTGGGTTGTCCCACACCTTAAGGTGCTATCCTGGTCCCTGGGCTCTGGCAGGGTGGGAGCGGCTCCGTTGACGTTGCAGCTCTGGGGTTTGGCCCTGTGTTTTTCAGATTTTAGAGCGAATGGATATAATTATTTAGGACTGAACTGATTCCTTCAAGTATTTATTTTGCTGGAGGTTTGGTAGGAAAGGTACAGAAGTTCAAGCCAGTTCCACTTTTTACATTTTTTTTTCCTGCTTGTTTCACTTCCAAATTATAAAAGAAAAAAAAAAAAAAAAGAAGGGAAGTCACTTCTTCACATGGTCCTGCTGCTTCTGGAGCACTGAGGTGTTCTGCAAAGGCTGGAGGCCCTGCAGCGAGCTCAGCGTGTCAGACTGCTGCAGCCATCTCTGGGATGCTTAATCTGATGCCTTGGAAACAACGTCAGCCCCATTAGTTTGGAGCAGCCCTGCAAGGGTTGTGCTCGGAGCCATCTGCACCTTGCTCGGTGAATAAATCCAGCAGGTACTGCTGGAGTCAGACAGGAGAGTTGTGTTCTCCACCCTTAGGAAATACAGGTGTGGAGAGCGAGAGCAACCATCCCGTGGTGTCTGCAGCACACCAGCCTCGGAGAAGTGTTTGTTGTGCCTCTGTAGAGTTGTTCCTTTTCAGGAATGTTTTGCGGAGAGCCTAAAGGAGCAGAGCTGTCCTATGGCAGGGGGTTGGCCATGTCCTGCTCTGTGGCAGGAGCTCACGAGTGAGATGGGGAGAGGGTTTTTGGAAGTGCAGGAGATTTAGTTCCATCGGGATCTCAATTTCTGAGATCCTCTCCTGCCTTGGGACCATGCTCTCTGCAAAGGCACTGCTGGCAGATGCTTTGGCTGCTCATGCCTGTGGTGGACATCTGTTCTGGGGAGATCTGGGCTTCCTCAGCATGTGACTGGGAAGAAAAGTGGTGGAGCCTGGGGTTAGGAAGCAGGAGATGGCCTTTCCTGAGTCAGCTGCAGATGCTGGACATCGACACTGACCCTCCGTGGCCCAGGAGCTGTGCACAGGAGTTTCCCTGCCCCACAGGGGTGCTGTGCAGGCACCTGAAGGTGCCCTGCCAGTCCAGCTGCTCCTCACAGTGCCTTGATAGATGTGCCATTGTAGATGGGTCCAGCAGACTGCCCTGACCAGCCCCGTTCCAGCATGAAATCTTTTCCCTCCCTATCCACCTTCCTCACCCTGCTCCCAGTTTTCCCACAGAGGTTGGTCCACATTGGCCAAGACCTTGAGCTGCACTGCTGCTAGCTCCAGGCTGCCAAGGATGAGCATCTGTTTAGCAGCTTGCAAAGCCCAGACCCTGTGGCGGGTGACCCCAGAACCATGTAAAAAGCCCCCAGATCTGCAGTTTGTTGTGGCTGTTTTAGTTGCCGGCAGGAAGATGCACAGATTGTTTTTCACAAGCTGGGAACATTTTCACGTCTTGGAAAGAGAAACCTTGAAACCTTCCACCAGCAGGATTTCTGCCCCCGTGATACTGGGTACAGTACATGGCTTAAAAAAGAACTCCCAGCACTTTTGGAGCACTGTGTGATCTATTGTGTTAGTTTAGAAAACCCTTCTGTTTCAGTCTGGGAAGTGGGTCTGGCTTCTCTTCTTCCTCTGAATCGTGAGGCAGAGGTGGCAGGGCTGTGGTTTAATGCACTGCTTGCTTTGCCGAAGTTGGGCAGATACCAGGGTGGGTTAAGGGTGAAGCTCATAGTAGAGGACTTGAGGACTTGGAGCACCTTTGCTACGAGAACAGGCTGCGGGAGCTGGGATTGTTCAATCTTGAAAAGAGAAGACTTCGGGGGGACCTAACAGCTGCCTTCCAATACCTGAAAAGAACCTACAGGAAGGCTGGGGAGGGACTTTTTACAAGAGCATTGACTGATAGGACAAGGGGAAATGGGTTTAAGTTGAAGGAGAATAGATTTAGATTAGATCTTAGGAAGAAATTCTTCAGCACGAGGGTGGCAAGACATTGGAATAAATTGCCCAGAGACATTGTGGCTGCCCCCTCCCTGGAGGTGTTCAAGGCCAAGTTGGACAGAGCCTTGTGTACCCTGGTCTGGTGTCTTCCAACCTGTGTGTGTCTGTAAAGATGGTATTTTGAGTGGTCCCCGTCACTGCTCCAGAGAACGTGAGGTGATTTGCAAGTGAGGTGGAATAGAGATACAGCGAAGTATATGCCGCAGAGGTTATCAGAGATGGTGCTGAGGCACAAAACCAGAAGACAGGTCTATACAGAGGAAAGCTATACCTGGGGGATGTTCTCCAGGTTGGCTGCTTCCAGATAAAGGAACAGTGAAGCTGAGGGAGGGTGGGCTTGGGGATCTGCTTTGATGGACCTCGATGGAGGAGCCTGAAGCTGAGCTGCTAGTGGAGAGGCATCTCTCAGTGACTTGGTGGTGAGAAAGGGGAGAGGTGGAGCAGGGCTTGTGAAACTGGGTCTAATCGGGTGAATAATTTCAAATCGGCAAGTGGGAGTGAGATTCAAAACAGTTGGAGCGGTTGGTTTTCCTGTGTTTTGCAAACAGATTTTTTTATTTTATTTCTTTTTAAAACATCTCAGGGGTTTAAAACCTCAATTTCATTTTTAATTCCAAAGCAGCTGTCTGTGTTTCGGGTAACTAAAGTTAACTTGCACTGAATAAAAGAAAATAAGAAAGAGGTAACTCCTCCAGACAGACAAAGCCGAAACCCTTCATTTTTAGGCTGACTCAAAATTCCTTCCATTTTTTTAGTCAAATATTGGGAAAGTTTTCTGTTTGACACCGATTTCTTTCCAGCAATTTCATTTAACTATGAGACCTCCCCCACATCCCAGAGCCAGCATTTTCTCAGTGTCATCTGTTCAGAGAAGTGGAGCATCTCTAACAAATGCATTTTCCCCGCTCGCAGGCAGCGGGAGGAAGGAAGGAAGAGCACATTTTTCTGTGCTTTTTTTTTTTCAAGGCAGATAAAACCCTGCTGTTAAAACAAGACTTGTCAGCTCCATGTCTGGGGCTCTCCCAAAATCTGCGCTTTTAGCTGAGATGGGCTGTGCAGAGGCAGCGTCTGTGGGGAGCGTGGGTGACCTCTGCCTTTCTCAGCTTGACTTGGAGTGAATGATAAAGGCTGGAAAACTGATTTTTGTGGGAAAAGAGATTTTCCTCTGGTGCCTTCTGCATAAGAAACTCCTGTTTTCTCCCTGGGAAATTCTCTAGGTTAGTGAAGAAAAGGTGAGAAAGGAAAGCTTAGTTTGAGCTGGGAAGTGATTAATATTGAGTAGGATGCTCTGATGTAGCCTTAGAAGTAGAAGATAAAGGAGTGGACATGAACCAGCCTTTGGACACAATGCTTTTCACTGGGAGAAAGAGCCTTTTGAACCATGGGAAGGAAACACGGGTGGAGATCTCCACATCCAGCAGTGGGCTTTTGCATAAAGCTGACCACTGTAGAGGCTGACCCACGCCCATGTGTTGAGCATGCTCTCCTTGGAATCCCATCCATAAATGAAGTTGCGGGAGGTTTCTTCAGTCCCAGTGGAGCAGCAATGCCGATCCTCACCTAAGCTCACCCCCTGCAAAGCCTCCTCTGCCCAGGATCTGGCCATGGAGAACCAGGGTGGGAGCCGTGGTGGATGAATGTCTGCCAAGGGAGCTCTGAGAGGGGCAGCCCCTTCTTGGGAGTGATAAAGTGGTGCCTCCAGCACAGCTTGGGGTTTGACAACTTCCCTCTATATGAAGGAATTCTCAGTTTATATTTATTTGCCCAGAGCCTTCTGAGCTGTGGTTCAAGTGTTAAGGACTCAACCTGACCCACAAGGCTTTGGTGAAATGAGACTTTAGAAGAAGAGATCTTTTTGCTTGGGGGTCTCAGGGTACCTGGCTCTGGAGGTGGCCTTGACACCTGGGAAAGCAGCAGCTCAAGGCATTGAGCAGCTTGCCATGAAACTTGAAGGTTCGGGTGTAAAAATACCGGTGGAGGGGGAGAGGTGGGAGGTGAGTAGCTCTGCAAAAGACCGAGCATTCAGAACTCAGAGGAGCGTTCAGAACTCAGAGGAGCATTCAGGAGTTGAGTAGAGGTTGAAACCGCAACAATTCGATAGTTTGTGCAGGAAAATTGGCAGCCGTGAGCGTGGAATGAATCACAAATGTGCACATGTTTTGCCCGAGGTGAAACTCCGAGTGCTTTTTGGCTGTGAAATGTCAGCTTGTTAGTCTGGGAAACACTCATTTTGAATTTTTTCTTTATTCTTGTGAGCTGTGTTGAAGGGAGTGTGAGGGGAAGGTTGGGACTGTTGCTCCTGCCCTGCTCTGCTCCAGGCTGTGCTGGTGCTGGTACATGAGGCTCTTGTGCTTCTTTCTCTCTCTCGCTCCTGCTCTGTTTCTGCAGTTCCCCTGGGGCAGCCGATGGGTGGAATATAGGGACAACCTCCAGAACATCGCTCTCGATCAAATCAATTTTAATTCCAGGTCGGAGCCTGAGCACTGACCCTTGGAACAGCAGATCTGAAGGCAAAGGAAGCAGGAATAGATCCCTGCAAAGCGCTGTGCGCTTCGCTCACCTGCAGTGGGAAAGTTTCCCTTTAATTAAATGCCCTGGTGCAATTTGGGTTTGGGTATTAGTCAGATGCTGAGGAACAGGAGCTGGTAGAGGTACTTGCACAGTGCAGCGGCAAAGCTCAGCTCAGGCAGGTCCAGCTCCTGCAGTCCAGGAAGCAGCGTCTGTCCGTCCCTAATCCCTCATCTGTCTGTCCCTAATCCCTCGGCCTGAGACCCTTGCTGCTTCGCAGGGAACGCCAGTGTCTCCAAAGTGATTAATTGCAGCGTGAAGTGGCTGTATTTCAGCTAAGGTAAAGCACACGCTGACCTGTAGCCATTCCTTAAGGGGGTAGATTGGCCTGAATGATGGCATGGCTAAGATTGAGTGTCCCTGAGTTAGGATGGGTTTGGACGGCAGTGAGAGGTTTCCCAAGTGCTTGTGCAGTAGGGAGTCTCCTGCCATAGACGCCATGCTCTTCAGGAAAGCAGTCAGGGATTGCCTTTCCTTGCCAGCAGTTGGGTTCTTGAGTCTCCAGTAAGCTCCTATGAAGCATCCCCAGTCCCATCGCTGCCAGGCGGGTAGCTGTAGAAGTCTGACAGACAGCAGACCATGCCCCGGAGCCTGGACGTGGCTGGGGCCCTGGATCTCTGCCGACTGTGCTGGCACGGTGCGGGAGCACGTCCCTGGCATCAGGCCCCATGTCCCCTGCATGTCCTCTGGCTTTTGCCCTCAAGCTCTCTTCCATGAGTGCCAACTTCTCTCCAAAACCAGGCCCGTGGGACGGGCAGTGCTGGTGTGTATCCAGCTTTGGAGATGGAGCTGTCATGTTTGCTCTGTGCTTTCAGGACCAGTGATTACTCTGGGGTTTGCAAGGTTTTCTCCACAGACTGCTGTTACTGGAAACACAGCTTTGACTGTGACAGCAGATGTCGATGAGCATCCTGCCCCCAAAGGGTTTCTGGCTGGGGCAGGATCATCCATAACAAACACTGGAGTCTTGTGCTCACTGCAGAAAACGTTTGTTGCAAAGTCTGTAGTTTGTTTCTCCAGCCTCTTCCCTCCCTGTACTTGGGAATTCATACGAGTCAAAACGGACACGAGTGTGAATTTGCCAGCTCCGTGTGCGCACGTGAGAGGGCTGGAGGCCACGAGGCCAGGGGCACAGGAAGTTCTGGGCAGGATCTTTGCACATCCTCCAGCTCTTCTTTCAGGGATGCAAGAACCAGGTATGTTTGGGGTGAGCGATGTGGGGAGACCCGAGCCAGGCCCTTACCAGTTCCATTAAATGATTTGTCCCTGAGTAACGTCATCGGCTCTTATCAAGTTTGGAAAATTAAGCTGACTCCCTCACCTTCCCCCAGCCAATTAGTCTCCTGGGCCACTGCAGGGAGGTTGATAAAACACAGTTATCGTGAATACCCTGAGACCCAGCGGAGGAAGAGGGTTGCGATTGCCAGGGCTTGATGTTAGAGCAGAGCAGGCAGCTCTGCCAAGGACCTCCAGCACAGGAAAGGTGAAAGCTTTGGAAAGCTGCTCTCTGGATCTCTTTGGCTCATATGGAGGTTGCCCTTTTGCCTGCGCCTCTCCAGCTCTGCTCAGGAATCCTGCCCATCGTGTCTGCTGGTGAAAATTGGCCAGGATAGGAAAAACACAATCTGAAGAAAACAGCAATCGGTTTGGTCAGTGCAGGGGCTGAACTGCGGGGTTGTGGGGGTTAAAATCAGCATCTTTAGCTGGGGTGTAAGAGCTCCCTGCTTGGCAAACTAGCTCACAAAGGAGCAGGGAGGATGGGCACAGGAGAAGACATGCAAGAACTTCCAGTGCAAACTAATTCTCCAGTCACAGAATCCCAGCATGGAAGGTTGGAAGGGACCTTGAAACCTGGGTCCAGTTTTGGGGCCCTCACTTCTAGAAAGGCATTGAGGGGCTGGAGCATGGCCAGAGAAGGGCAACAGAGCTGGGGAAGGCTCTAGAGCACAAGTGTGGTGAGGTGCAGCTGAGGGACCTGGGCTTGTTGAGCCTGGAGCAAAGGAGGCTCAGGGGAGACCTTCTGGCTCTGACAGCTCCTGACGGGAGGTTGGAGCCAGGGGGCGTAGAGGTCTTCTCCCAAGGAATGAACCATGGGACAAGAGAAAACAGCCTCAAGTTGTGCTGGGGGGGTTTAGATTGGAGCTGAGGACAACACCTCCAGGGTTGTCCACGCTGCCCAGGGCAGTGGTGGAGTCCCCATGATCCCTGGAGGGGTTTCAAAGCTGTGGAGCTGTGGTGATGAAGGACTTGGTTTAGTGGTGCCTTGGCAGTGCTGGGGGAATGGTTGGACTTGATGATCTTAAATGTCTTTCCCAACCAAAACTGTTCTGTAATTCTATTCTCTGTTTGAGCAGAGCAGGCTATGGAGCAGCATCCATTTGGATGCTTAAGGTCATATACTGTGTTCAGTTGCCATTTTTCCTGTAGATCTCAGTCAGCAAGAACATGCAGGGGCAGCTGGGGCCACCACAAGCCCTGTTCCCACATGGATGGTTGCAGGTGCTCATTGGCACAGTCTACACAGGCCGAAGTGAACCCAAGACCCCTTTTCACGCCAGCTGGGCAGATCTGCTGCTGCTGCCTCGAGCTGCGGCCTGAAATGAAGCTGCACTTGTGGGTTCCCGTGTCCGACCCAACAGGGCAGCTCCAGTGTTTGAACATAAGGTCTCCAGGATCTGAAAGCACAAAGGACCTTCCACTGCTTTAACTCTCCTGCAGGTTTCTGGTACTTTGCTTATAAATTGGAGGACGGGAGTTGCAGAGACCCTGAGCCAGCGTGCGTGTTTCTGCAGCGTGACAGATGGCTGCTGGCACATGATCAGACTCCTTCTGGTTGCCTTTCACCAGTGACTAACGTCCGGGCGTGAGGCCTGAGATCTGCCTCACCTTGCCCGGTACCAATGATAGCAGGTTTAAGCTTCAGTTTTTCATCCCTGGGTGATGTTACATGTACAGTTTAAAATCGTTGTTGGACTAAACCAAGAGAACCAATTCATCACTAGTGGAAGGAGTAGGAGTTGAGGGAGTTTGGAGGATGGGTTTGGGTTTGGGTTGCAGTTGCACCAAGGCCTTACGTGCTGACAAGAGTGGAATTCCCAGGATGGGCTGCCTGGACATATTTATTTTTATTTTCTCAGGCCATAATCTCTCCCAGATGTGTATGTCTGCAGCAGAAGATAATATTAACCCAACCGTTTCCCTTATTACTCAAGACACTTGAAATAACAGCCCAGGCTGAACCTGGGCCAGACTTTAAAATAACTCCTCTAAGACAATGGGAGGTGAAGCCAGAGAAACATTTGTGAAGATCAGCTTGTAATGGAGAAGAAGGGGACTGAGGTATTTCAAAAGTTGCTATTTCCCATCAAACTGTTGCTTCAGTTTGTAGATGTGGCACTTCGGGATGTGGTTTAGTGGTGCCCTGTGGTGCTGGGTTAACAGTTGGACTCGATGATGATCTTAAAGGTCCCTCCCAACCAAAACAATTCCATGATTTGTTCCAAAACTCGGAACATTTCCTATTGTAAGAAATCTTACCTCTACCTCATCACTTTTGTAGCTTCTGGAGTATATTTTGCTGATCCCCCTGTGATATGGTGATGCTCGGGAGTTAGAGGTGAACTAAATCCTTCCACCTCCTTCCTTTCCTCCTGCTGCAGGGAGGGTACAGCCTGCAGAGGGGCTGCAGAATGCCTCTGTGCTACTGGCAGTGTTCCCACCCCCTCAACATGTTGCTGAGATTTCAAAGTTGTGCCTCAGTCTGCCGTAGGAAGAGTTTAAGATTTCACAAATCGTCATGAAAGCTCAAAACGGGGAGAATGACAACACTGGGAGCCCAGGCATCTCCTGGGCAGCCCAGTCAGCTGAGCAAAGTGTCCTCCAGTACTCCCCAGGACAGGAGAGACTTGAGGTCAAGTCCCTGCTAACAGCCACTAACACGGACACTGCCTTTGGCTCAGCAAATCCTCACACCGTGGGGAGCTGGGAATAAAGAGCAGGAAAGACTCGCTCTGCTCCTGCCCCTTTCCCCTCCTCTCCTGCAAGCATCTGCTGCTGGAGGGACATCCTTGTGATCCTGACCTTGCAGTCTGTCAAACCCAGACAAGCTTTGGCCACGGAAGCTTGGCTGGAGGTGCGTGTGTTTGTGTGCACGCCAACGTGCATGTGCTCTCCATCAGCACCAGAGGGTGCTGAGAACCAGGGGTGCAAACTCTGGCTGGGCCGTGGGCTGCTCAGCTTGGAGTTGACCATCCCACCCACGGGGGGTTGCCATGACCATTCCTTCGTTGCTTTTCTCTGGTGGCTTTGTGCGTATTTATGTGTGCATCTTCCAACCCTGTCAAAGAAAACAACAGAGAGGGAGGTTCTTGGAAAGTTAGTGCTGGAAAGAAGCCCCTGGAGTGCGGTTGCTTGTAGAATTTGTTCTTCATTTACTCTGACAATGAAGCAACAAAGAGAAGCTGATTGACTAGTGACAGCGAGGGCCAATGTTTTCAGGACTTGTCCCCTCTCAGTGTCACACAAGTTTTACTAGCGTGGCTTTTAGTTGTTTTTAAATTAACCCCCCGCAGAACCTGCTGGGTGGGCATTGCAGACCAATTCAAATCTGGTTTATGCTGATTCACTGTAATTCAGTAATTAAGTTTAATTGCTGCAAGGCAGACTTGGACAGATTGAAGAGTGGCTGTGTGGGGATTTGCACAGGTTTAAATGAAATCCACTTAGAAATACCCCTCTAGCTAAACCCACTAAGCCCTGAATACAGATAAAAGATCAGTTCCACAGTGTTTGGCTTGGGCAAAGTGAGGGTTTGAGCTCAACCCAAAGGCATCTGCTGTTGCTGGTCCAGGAGGGGACAGGACACGCACAGAGCAAAGGAAGGAGGAACTGGAGAGGATACGTGGAGAACAAGGGGTAGGAGATGCACCAGGGTGTGCATGTGGCCTGGGGGTGAGGGTCTGCAAGGCTGGGGTGAAATGTTACACCCCAGAGTGTTCTCCTAGAGACCAGGAGTTGGGTTGAGGTTAACTCCGTTGGGTGCTCAAGAAGAGCATGGTTGAAGAGCTCTGCAGAATCTCTCAGTACGTGTCTATGGAAAGTTAGAAGTGGCTTCTTTTTTTGTTTCCTTATTAAAAAAAAAAAACCAAAACCAAACCTAAAACCAACCCAAGTGAGGCCACCAAAGCCTCCAGAGCATCCAGCCATTGTGAGCTTTCTTCCCAGCCTTTCCCAGCACCTACTTCAAAAGGGTCTTTGGACTTCCATTTCTCAGCTGTCAGGATATTGCTTTGCTCCATGTTTGCAAAGCCTTTCTCTGTCCCCCTGAGGACATTTCCCTATCCCCACGAGGGCAGGACACATGCTCTTTCAGTTCATGGGGTGAGCTTTTTCACATCGTCTCATGGCTTGGGCAGTTGGGATTTGCAGAGAAAAGCCAGTGAGGATGATGAAGCTGAAGGCTGAAACACCTGCCAAGCCCACTTCTCCGCTTCTGTGGCCTCTCTGGTTCCATCATCCCCACTGTGGCTTTAGCAACTCATAAACTCTCCTGCTCTTCTCCTGAAAGATCTTCTGCAGGCTCTCTTCTTTTTCTGCCACTTGGCCTACTTTTTCTTGTAGCCAGCGTATCCTTATTTCGGGGTCATTCTCAACTTCCAGCAACCCTTCCTCCTCCCCAGGCTTTGTCCCCAGAAGCCCCATCCTGGCAGAGCCCCCCATGCTGGGGCTGTACAAAGGAGCGGCAGCAGAGCTGTGGGTCTGCGTAATGAGCTTGAAAAGAAGCCTGTGCTCCCCTTTTTCCTGCCCAAACAATGTGTATGGCCAGTCCTTTCTTCTGGAAAGGTTTTGCTTCCTTGAAATTTTCTGTCCTCTCCGTGGGTGGGTGGTTGCATTCAGTCTCCCACTAATAGGTACAACGTTCTGCGTGAGAAATGTGCTTTTTCTTGTTCTTCCTCCTTTGGCTCTGTCCCCTTCAACTTGCAGCCACTGGGTCAAAACCAAATTAACTCTGCTCTCCGGAGCAGGGAGATGAAGGTCAAAATCCTGTTGCATAACCTTCTGAATGCAAGTCCATCCCCACGAGCTGCCTGCGCTTAGGCTTAAACCTCGTCTGGCTTGTGGTGTTGGCCTTAGAAAGAAATTATTAAGTGAGGAGGGAAATGGGAACAGTAGGAAGAAAATGTGGTGCAGGAGGTGACACGGATGGATGCCGTGGACTTTATTTATGTTATAAGCAATGCCAGGAAGAAAGAGAAGCAGGAAGAGCTGCTGGAGGGTTGGTGTCCTGCAAACACAACACAACCAAGGTGTTCTTCATCTTGCCCACCCAATGCGCAGAGTCATCAGGCAAGTCCAAACAAATATAAACCTGCAGTTTTGGGTCCCTTTGGTCCAGAGAAGCTCATGCACAACTTCCAAGCCTGAGAACGTCTTTCAAGAGGCAAAGGGTTTAGTGTGAGCCATCAAGAGGGGAATGGAGGAGCATCAGTGTTTTGGGAGGGCTGTCTTGTTTTGAATGCTTGGCTACAGACCATGTCTGTGCTAATGTGGTGCTGTCAGGGGTGGGAGGTGTCAGGAAACCCCAGTATAAACTCCAATTTTTTTCCATCACTTAATGCAGAGAGCCTTTACTATGAAATTCTCGCAGGGATGTACAAGCCGCTGTAATTCAGGGTTTGAAGTGCATGGCCTGTGATCCAAAGCAGGCTTCTGGCAGGACATTTTCAGAAAGCACTCAGAAATTAGAGAGAGAAAACACCCGTTATGTTATATGTTCCATTCCCCAGCCAGCAAGCACAGAGCTGTCCTCTGGAGTTGTCCCCAGGGCTTGTCCAGCCCAGTTATTTCAGGTCCCCACCAGTGGTTGCCGCATCCAGGGGAAGTGACTCAGTCTGACAGATCCTGTTCTGAGCTCTCCCAGAGCTCCAGTGATGTTTTATGGTCTTTAATCGTTCCCTTTTCCCTCGTTTCCCTCCCTCAGGGAGAACATAAAGCTGAGGATAAGCTTCACATGTTCTTTTCCCAGAGGAAGGAAGAGAGGGTTGCTTCTCTGTATCTACAACCTGGGGTGTGCCCCCCCAAGGAACACCTTCCTCTGGGATGCAGCTGGTGGGGTGGTGGAGAACCACTATGCAACCCTGTCTGGGCCCTGAGAGCACTAATGGGCCTTAATGGTCCCAGCCAGCCTCACCTGAGACCTCCAGCCAGCCTCACCTGAGACCTCCACCCACACCCTCATCCCAGCAGCCCCATTTAAGCTCAGCCCTCAGCCTTTCTCTGAGTTGTGGTGTAGGGTGTTTGCCTCTAGCTTTGCTGCTGCCTCCTGGATGGACTGTGGACTTATGCTGTATGTACCACCTTGTGTTTCTCTGCCTCTTGGGTGGACTTTGCATCCACACTGCAGCCTTGTTTCCAGCCTAGCTTCTGCCTGTGTCTTCCTTTGCCCTTGGCTGTGCTTCGCAGGGGATCCTGGTTCATGGCCAGCCTTGCCTGGGGCTGGACCCTGTCACCAGTGGCTAACTCAGCCTGTTGTGGTCACCACCCTTGGGACTATGACTGTTAGCAAGGTACTGCCTGTACTGGGGTCCCCCAGCTCCCAGTTTGCTGGCCCCTGGGGAGCAAATGGCCTTGGGTGCCCAGGTCAGGCTGGTGGGTGGCTGTACACCAGGCAGGTTCCCAGTTGGTCTTGCAGGGTGACCAGAATCTCTCTCTGCAAGGCTCTCTGCCCACCATCCCTCAAAGGATGAATTTACCTTTAGGGTTGGCCTCTGGCTCCCCAGTCTGACCAGGCCATTGTCCGTGTTTCTTCCTGGGTTTTTTAAACTCCATGTGGGGCCAGAAGACTGATGAGGGCAGGAAAACCCTGGATTGAAAACATGAAGTTTGTGGTCTGATGTGGCTACAATGACCAAGTCCCCAACACCAAACAGTGCAGGGACACATGCAGACCCCTCTGCCTTTGTTCCCCTTGAGCATGGAAATGCTGGTGCTTTTTGTGTGCTTAATATTTGGGCTGAAGTGTGTTTATAACTTCTGAGGATGTGGGGGGTAAAGTCTTTCATCCTTCTTTCCGTGTGTTTTTCTAAGTGACTTCACTTTGGAAGAGGGATGCTTTTGGGTTTTTTGATTTACTGGTTAACTGTTTTACAAAGGAAACAAGCAAAAAGTACCTTGTTTTTTTTTTTTTAAATAACTATCTCTTAAAGTACACCAGTGTGCTCAGACTAAGGCAGTGGAGGTAATGATGGTCCAGGGCACACTGCTGATCATTGGGGAATGCATCTTCTCTTGCTGAGCTTTCCAAGCTCTGCTGGCTTCTCCTCTAGCCTGAGGTTAGGGTTGTTGGGCCATCTGCACTGAAACCCAAGCTCAGTCTGGCTGTTTCTCTTGGTACAGTTTCTGGGCTCTTGGAGGCGGAGACCTCCTGCCACAACACCCAGCACCACAATGGGTTCATGGGGTGTGACTCAACAGCTCTGTGCTCTATCCTCAATAGCTTTTTAGAGGTGTCCCCCTGTGCAGTGATCACTGTGCTCCCCAGACGTGGAAGTATTTCTCCCAAAACATGCTTGACACCCTGATGACCGTGGGTTAGCTTTGGCCTGGGATGACAAGTTCTTGGCTCTGATTCCAGTGGCTGGTGCTTGTCCTTGCTGAGGTTGGCCCATTCACAAGTCTCCCTGGCACTGGGCTGCATGGGAAGATTCCTGTGCTGCTTTCGGAGTCTGGAGGCAAGTGGAATTTGGCAGCAGCTGTTGAACTCCAGGAATCTCCTTTCCAGCCTAGAAATGGTCATTCTGTAGGCTTTGGGTCTGTGGCTGTACTGTTTAGTATCTTCATCAAGGTCACCCTCAGTAAGTTTGCTGATGGCACCAAGCTGAGTGGTGTGGTTGACACCCCTGAGGAATGGGATCCAGCCAGAGGGACCTGGACAAGCTTGAGGAATAGGCCTGTGTGAACCTCATCAGGTTTAACAAGGCCAAGTGCAAGGTGCTGCCCCTGGGTTGGAACAATCCCCGGTATCAACCCTGTCTGGGGGATGAAGAGGTTGAGAGCAGCCCTGAGGAGAGGGACCTGGGGGTGAGGAGATGGAGCTGAGCTGGCCCCGTGCGCTGGCAGCAGAGCAGCCACTGGCACCCTGGGCAGCACCCTCAGCCACATGTGGGCAACAGGGCCACGGGGTGGATTCTTCCAGCTTGAAGCCATAGCCTCACCCTAGCACTGCAAGCCCTTGTAAAAAGTCCTTCCCCAACATTCTTGTAGGCTCCCTTCAGGTACTGAAAAGCCCCAAGAAGGTCTCCCCCAGAGCCTTCTCTTCTCCAGGCTGAACACCCCCAGCTCTCCCAGCCTGGCCTCCCAGCAGAGGGGTTCCAGCCCTCAGATCATCTTCATGGCCCTCCTCTGGACATGCTGCAACAGGTCCATGTCCTTCTTGTGTTGGGGGCTCCAGCTCTGGAGCCCAAAGTTGACAGGTCAATGCTGTGCCCATGTGGGGAGCTGGGGAGAGAGCAGGTGAAATCCCAAGTCCCCACATATTGGGTCATATCTCCCATTCCCCCAACTCCTTCCCAGCACAGGGCTCTTTCCCTTGCAAAATCTTCTGATGAGATGGTGGCAGGACTGCTGCGTTAGCGTGTGAGCTGGAGCAAAGCAGCTCTTTGCTCAATTGACTTGTTATTTTCCAGAGCAGGGAATCTACACGGTGTGTGTATCTTCTGGCAGGCTGCAGCGTGCCCGAGGCTGCTCATCTGCCCTCAAATAAATCTTCCATCTCAGGAATTCGAGTGAGTGCAGAGGCTGGATGTCTCCCAAGTGATGGCAGATGCTAGTGCAGATGGTACTGGCAGGATTCCCGTTGACGAGTCATCAAGTGGGATTGTCTAGACCCTCCCAGTAAAGGGTTTGTGGGTCTGGAGTGATCCAGACCCCTTCTGCAAGGCTGAGCTCATGAGGAGCTGCCCTGGGCCCGTCCCTTGTCCCCACCCATTGCAGATGGCAGGGTTATTGCCACACTGCCCAGCAGCATACAGGGGTGTCAGGAAAGGAGGGACCTGGTTGTAGAAGGTAGAGGAGGTAGAAACTGTGTCTGGATAGAGCCAGATGTCTGCATGGGTTTTTTTGCTAATGGAGGGGAACAAGAAACCTTGTGGTTTTAAGCAAGCTTTTGTTCAGATATTTTTGTACTTGAAGGATCCTGTAGTTAAAAAATAAACTTGGGAAGGGAATGTCTCTGTTCACCAAGGGAGTTAAAAGCTCCTCATGAGACTGAAGTGATGGTGCTGCCAAATAGTCCAGACCAGGAGCTGTCACCCAATTCAAACCAGCTTGTGTTTTCACAGCACAGTTCTGCAAGTGGACCTTTCACCTGCTGGGGAAGGGGCATTGCAGGTTGCAGGGCTCCCATGGAGCTCCTGACCTTGTTGTAGTGATGAGCCCTACTTTGGGCAGAGGGGAATGTCCTGTGGTCTGGTTAGGATGCCTGCCTCAGTGAGGGGCACAGTAACTTCATCCTGCTCCATGGTCCAGTTCTGTATTAAAGTTGGGCAAACATCAACATGAAAGCTTGGGAGAGCACTGAGCAGGAATTTCTGTACCCAGCTGAGACGAGACTTGTGTTTTAGGACATTTGTGTCCCATCTTCTTCTCTATGCTTCTGAGCATCCCAGCTATATGGTCATAAAGGTACCACCACTGCTGGGGTAGGAATGGCCCTTCATGTCTTTGGGATACTGACCTCAAAACACATGTTCTGTTTCAAAAATATCCCCTGGCTACTTCTGATGTTATTGGAATGTTTGGTTTGGTCCAAGTTCACTCGATTTGTGAATTATCTTAATTTCTTCAAATTGCATTCTCTCCTTCCTGGGGGGTTTGTCTGTTGTCTGATAGGAAGAAGGAAGAGAACAGAGCCCTGTAGTGAGGGTATCTCAGCTACTGAGCATCTCTTTCTTCTCCCCTAACACAGATGAAGTGAACTTGCTGGACAAAATTACCTCCCACGCCCAGGACCTCAGCAATATTTCCTTTGGCTATGATGAAGGCAACTGCAGCATCCTGGAGATCGGGCAGTATGCCACCCTCAACATCCCGACGAGGGAGGCGTTTGGGGACAGGTAGGCTGCCCTCAGGGCGATGGGATTGGGGTGGTGGTGCTCAAAATCATCTCATGCATGCTTGTTGGTTTCAGGGGGTTACTTTAAAACCCCGCTTCATAGTGATGTGAAAGTAACACATCCACTCAGGGCTCTCGGGGACTTGGTGCTTCTTCCCTTTCTTCCATCTGGACAGGCTGGAGAGCTGGGCAATGGGGAACCTGATGAAGTTTAACAAGGGCAAGTGTAGAGTCCTACACCTGGGGATGAATAACCCCCTGCACCAGTACAGGTGACCTGCTAGGAAGCAGCCCCATGGAGAAGAATGTGAGAGTCCTGGTGGACAGTAAGTTCTCCACGGAACAGCAATGTGCCCTTGTGGCCAGGAAGGCCAATGGTGTCCTGGGGCACCTTAAGAAAAGTGTGGCCAGCAGGTCAAGGGAGGTTCTACTCTGCACTAGGGAGACCACAGCTGGAGTGTTGTGTCCAGTTCTGGGCTCCCCAGTTCAAGAGGGACAGGGAAATACTGGAGAGAGTCC
>JAAGNO010029223.1:8675-32183 GCA_033439905.1 Ceryle rudis
CCCCTCATCCCCTGTTTTTTTTTTTTTTTTTTTTTTTTTTTTTTTTTTTTTTTTTTTTTTTTTTTGTTGTTGTTGTTGTTGTTTTGTTTTGGTTTGGTTTGGTTTGGTTTTTTTTTTGCCATGTGTACATTATTAGCAATGGGAAATTGCCTTTTTACCGTGTCTAAAATTTCACACGCCTTCAATTTTGATATGTTTACCTACCTATGTTATATTGAATAACCTGAATACCTATACTAATGATTATGGGGTATTGTGATATCTCTTCTTGTAAACATTGTTTCATAAATGCTTCACAGTAAGGAGATAAATACAATCCATGATAATGTGCTGACAAGTAGAACAGTAGAGACTTTATGGGGAAAGAATCTCATTAGTCCTCTGTGTTAGCTGCAGAGGTAAATTCTGTAATGTTTCTCTGCAATCAAATAAGGAGATGAAAATGACCATAACTATAACAGCAGATATGTAGCTTCTATGCTGTACATATTCCTGCACCTTGCATCTCACAGAAATCCACAGTTAAGACATACAGTAGCTGTTTCCGATATTTCAGAGAAAAATAAGGAACAAGAGGTTCTGTCCCATTTTAAGTAGTAGCATTTAATGCTCCATCCATTGACAACAAATCTATTACATGATGTTGGAATTTCTGTAAACTGAAATTAATTTATTGTACGTACAGGCATGTACACAATGCCTGTACAGAAATTGCAGGCAAAATTGAGCATACTGTTATACGCACTAGTGCTAATGTTGACTATGAGAAAAATGGGGCTTGAGATTAGACGAGCTTCTTCTGTGACATACTCCACAGAACACAGGTATTTTTAGACCTTAAATTACTAGACACTTTTATGCTACCTGAGCTGTTAGAAATATACAGAAATAAAAGTAAATTGCCTAATACAAAGAATTGCAATAATTTTCATGTTTTTCAACTCTGTTAATTTCTGCAAGTCTTGAAATTGCTGTTAATATGAAAAACTAACATTTCTGAGATACATTTCACTTCCTCAAAAACCCTATACATTTTCATTCAAATAACAAATGAATGGTTTAAAATGCATAGTCTCCCTATGATTTTCTTTTTAAATATGAAAAAACAGTAATACTAATGAGTTGATGTTTACATCTTCAGTTTCTCTGTTGCATAAAAAATACTGTAAAATACGCTAAACAAATAAAAATCATTTGTTTGTTTGTCAAACTTTACAAATACATTTTTCTAGTCTTTATATTGACCACCTAGGAAAAAGAACCCCACAACAACCACCAAACAAACAAAACAAATGAACAAAGAAACAAAACACAGTGTTACTCTTCTCTATTTTCATAATTTACTCTGAGAACATATATCAGCAATGAGTTAAAATTTGCTTATTAGCATATGCTTTTTTGAAATACCACTTGTACAAGCTTTATAAATTATATTACAGCACAAACATGCAGAAATTACAAATTAAAGTTAAATAACACTGCTAATATTTTTCAGGTCCTTTTAAACAGATTTAAGAATTTCTGAATAACCATTGTAGTTGACTGCTGAAGTTTTTTGATGTAATCTATTGCAATTGCTAGAAAGGTTAAAAATTCATTAGAAAAAGGTTACTACATTAGTTCAGTTTTCATTGTGGATCAAAAAACCATTGAATATTTCTATTTATTTTTAACAGTATATGTTATTAAGAAAAAATGATACTTTTTTTTATAAAAAATGTCAGAGATAATTTGTCAGTTAAAAAAAAAGAACAGTATTCTATAGGAAATTGAGGACATAAATTACTTATTTCATAAAGTAGTAGATAGACAGTAAAAGTTTGTGATGAAAAGGGTATATTTTTTCCATTTGTAGGAATACTAGTTAAAGTAGCATGCCCGCTGTATGCTTACTTTCCAAAGGAGCTATATTTTGTTATGGGCTGGAAAAATGTGTACTACTGCAATCAAAAATGTGTCTAAATGGTGCTTTATGTATTCACTTCAGTACTATTTACTTCAAAAAGACTACAAAACATCCATAACCAAGTGGGGATGATAGGCAGAAGGAAAATTATGAATGCATTCCATTTTCCTTTTTAAGCATTTCAATCTGACAACTGTGATATTTAAAAAGAAAAAACAAACCATAAACCAAAACCAAACAACATGCTTGCCCAAGTGTACATAGTATCACAAAAGAATAAGAAGCTATTCCATATAAGTCCTGTTACTATGTTTTTTTTTAGGTTTTACTTTGTTAGCTTCACAACCTTTTCTCAGTAACTTATAAAACTAAAAATGTCCATATATCTTTATTACACTGGTTTACTTTCTCTTTCAGTGTACTACTATTCAGAGAAGTCCTGTTTCCCCTGCCCATTGACATACCCTTCTACTCTAACAAAAACTTAGCTTCAGAAATGTCAAACTTTACAAATAAAGGAGAAGTGACAGATGAGGAAGTTGGCTACAAATGACCCTGTGGTCCTGGTCTGTCCCATTCACTATGCTTTCCGATTTCTTGATCAAACCAGAGTTAGAGAAACATGTTATCATCTTTTCTGTTCTTATTCAGTGTCATTGGGGTAGTATGTATCAAAAGAACAACTCCTGATTATGTTTTTTTGTGTGTCAGTGTCTGCTTTCTATTTGATGTAACTCAGTCTAATACTAAACACTGAACTAGCACACCATTATAGTCTGTTTACCTTTCTTTTTACCTTAATCAAACTTCAAGCAAATACAGATGAAAGCTCAAGCTGCAATATAAAGATGCAGGTTAGACACACTACACATAAAAGTATTTGGGTTCTGGCCTGTTTGTAAATAATAAAAAAGCCATTCATGTTGCCTGTACTGAGGGGGCTACTTCAAAGCAGTACATTGGGACAGAGAATTTTTGTCCCCTATTACGGCAATTCTTTCACCAAGTTTTTGTGAAATGTCATAGAAATAGGAATTAATGAGAGTATCACTTCACACTCAAGATATTTCTGGAAAAAACCAATATCATAAGAGTATAAGCGACTATAATTGAAGAGTTAGTTTGACATATATTCCAGGCTCCTTTTTCTAGCTTTGTAGCAGACACTGCTGTGAAACCTTGCAGAAATATGCAGGACTCACTTCAGTCAGGTCTAGACAGGTAAGTTGTTGAACAGAAAAAGTCCTGGTAAGAAGGAAATGCCACCTCTTTTATTGTGGGCAGATGTTTAGATTTACACTAGAGTGCCGGCAGAGATTTCTCTCTATAACTTTTCCCCACAGCTCTGACCAAGCCACTTAATTTTTTCAGTAATTATTTTCTTTAGCTAAAAATAATCTATACTATTCTAACAGTGATCTTTCATGATTTCTCCATGCCGATTAAGTACGTAGAAAAACACAAATAATATAACAATAAAAGTTATTATTATCCTTATTTCAGCATCTAAAAAAAGTACTGATAACAATTCTTACTGTCCATGATCTTAGAGCCAGAAAGCAGTGAGGACTGGCTGCTCCAGAAGCAAAGGTAAGCCAGGAGTCTTATCAAGGCTGCCAGTGCAGGGACCTCACTGACAAGAGTCCTGCCCAACAGTATCTGAATGAGGTGAGGAGGACAGGCCCAATGACAGTGTCCAGGATCAGCACAGTTTGCCAGATCACAGAATCACAGAATTTCCTAGATTGGAAAAGACCTTTAAGATCATTTAGTCCAATCATTAAGTTAATCCTGAGAAGATCTTAACTAAACCATATCCCTCAGCTCTACATCTACATGACTCTTAAATACCTCACGGGATGGGAATTCAACCGCTTCCCTGAGCAAGCAGTTCCAATGCCTGATAACCCGTTCAGTAAAGAAATTCTTCCTCATATCTAATCTAAACTTCCCTTGGCACAATTTAAGGCCATTTCCTCTTGTTCTATCACTTTTCCCTTGGGAGAAGAGACCAACTCTCACCTCTCTACAACTTTCTTTCAGGTAGTTGTCGAGAGTGATGTCTCCCCTAAGCATCCTATTCTCTAAGCTAAACAGCTCCAGCCCTCTCAGATGCTCCTCAAAAGACGTGCTCTAGGACCTTTGCCAGCTTTGTTGCCCTTCTTTGGATGCACTCTAGTGCCCTAGTGTCCATCTTGTAGTAAGGGACCCAAAACTGAACACAGTACTCGAGATGCAGCCTCACCAGTGCTGAGTACAGGGGTGGAATCACTTTGCTGGTCCTACTGGTCACACTATTCCTGATACAGGCTAGGATGCCATTGGCCTTCTTGGACACCTAGGCACACTGCTGGCTCATGTTCAGCCAGCTATCAATCAATAACCCCAGGTCCCTCTCTGCTGAGCAGCTTTCCAGGCCCTCCTCCCCAAGCCTGTAGCGCTGCTGGGGGTTGTTGTGGCCAAAGTGCAGAACCCAGCATCTGTCCTTATTGAAATTCATACCATTGATCTAGCCTGTCTAGATCCCTCTGTGGAGCCTCCTTACCCTCGAGCAGATCAACACTTCTACCCAGCTTAGTGTCATCTGAAAGCTTACTGAGAGTGCACTCGATCCCCTCATCCAGGGGATCAAGTGATCAATGATAAAGGTATTAAACAGAACTAGCCCCAGTACTGATCCCTGGGGGGCACTGCTCATGACTTGTCACCAATTAAGGCTACAGGGACTGGGGCAGGTCCAAGGCCAAGCCAGGGAAATAGTCTGAATGCCAAAGTCAGCATCCAGGCAAACAAGACTGGACAAATGAATGACTTCAACACATGTCAGATAGATACCAAGGCCAAGGAGCTTCAGCTTAAGTGCTTCTAATAGAAGGTGTAGAAGGTGTAGTCACCACTGATGCTTCTCTCACCTATTTTTTTAACAGCTTCAAGAGGTTTTTCAGCTTGATTAAAGTTTTTTCAATTTGCTGAAACTGCTGAAAGCAGATGAGGTTTTTCAGGCTTGTCACTTGCATTGTTTATGTTGGTCCTGGGTTCAGACATCCAAACCTGCAAGAGTATCTATGACCCTTTTATTTGCATGGTGTAGTAGAATTCACTCATTCACGGTTGATATAATCTCTGTTTCAGGATTTGAGGGTACTTACTGTGAAATTAATAGTGATGAGTGCATGTCCCATCCATGCCAGAATGAAGGTCTGTGTGTGGACGGCATTAACCATTACAGGTGAGGAAAATTATTTGAATGACAGATTCCTTTGTACTGTTCACCAGTTTCCCCAGCCCACATGGTCACAAAAGGCTATGGTTTGTGAAACCATGATTATCCCAGTTTGTCACACCCTCACCATAAGTGCTGTTCCCAGAGCTGAAGCTAACACATGGGAGGCAGCAGTCAGTTGGCTTCAGGACAGATGTCAAAATAAGTAAAAATCAGCTCAGGCTATGGGAAGTCTGTGACCTTCAACTAGTAATGGCAAAAACCTCATTTCACTATACTTGTGAAGCTTGTTAAAGTACAGCACTTTGTAATGATCAGGAAAAAACCCCAAGCATAATTTTGGAACCACCTAATTGATAAACCTCAGTCTTCCCTATTTTTCCAGGATCTTTTCATATTAAACTAAAAAATAATATTTACTAATAATGTTTACTAGGTGCTCCTGCCAACATGGCTTTACTGGGACACTGTGTGAAGTGGAGATTAATGAATGCTTGTCAAGACCCTGCAAAAACAATGGAACTTGCCTGGATCTTGTAAACAGGTTAGTTACTACTAAATGAAAAGCAATTTCCTGATTTTCTTATGTATAAAGTCTACTTGTTACCTTCAGGGTTGGATGGGACCTTTAGCATGTGACAAGGATTCTGTGTTAAAATGAGATAGGCAAATGCTACTGACTTCACTATTTGTTTATCTGATCTGATTGGAAAATAGAAGGGAAACTGTCTTTGGCACAACTTGTTCTTTTCATCATTACCTTTTTTTTTTTTTCTTTTTTTTTTTTTTTTAATTTGGAATAAGAGTGAAATAGAGGAAAACTGATTCATAGTTACATTGCTACTTCTCTCTTTTCATCTTGCAACAATGACCTTTTCTAATTTATATACTTACTAAAAGTTAAGTGTAAGCAAGAGAAAAAATTGTACCTTGTATTCATTCCATAACAATCTACAGTTATTCAGAGACTTGTTTCAAATTTGCATTAGCCCTTAAGCTATTCCTTCTATCTTCAGCTAAAATTATTATGCAGAGTTTTTTATAGTTATTTAAAAAAAAGTAAATATCTCTGCTTGCTTCAGGAACATGAAAATGGGAAAAGTATGTTAATTATTTTAATATGGATGATGATTAGGGACATCAGCTTGACATCAGGACATACATATAGATTCAGAATATTGTAATAGATGATGCTACTTCTGTTGACGTCCCTGATTTTCCCTTCTCTGAAGATTCATCTGTAGTTGTGCACCTGGATACTATGGTTCTCTGTGTGAGATGGATGTAAATGAGTGTGAAACTTTGCCTTGCTTACATGGAGGAAGCTGCATCAACAGACTTGGAGGCTATCGGTGTTTATGTCCCCCTGGATTCACAGGTATGGTCTGCTCTCTACCACAGTGAAGAAGGCTATTTCACAGGCTTTACATGTTTTTAGTTTTATAGCAATGGACTCCACTAAATCAAGGCAGAGTACACCGGATGATGTCCTTATTGTAGGATAAATCAATATTAATTCAAATAGAAACTTGATCCCATTCTTGTTAAGTAGATCAAGATGTTATTTACATTAAGGCTTGATTTATGATTTCTTTAATCACCCATGCATTCAGCTGAAACACATCATAGAATTTGTCAGAAGGAACCTCAAAGATTACCTGACCCAACCTTTCGTGGCAAAAGCACAGTCTAGACAAGATGACTCAGTACTCTGTCCCGCTGAATCACAGAAGTGTCCACTGTTACGGAAACCACCACTTCTTTTGGGGAGACTATTCCAAAGCCTGATTGTTCTCATTGTGAAACTATATTTCTTTTGTGTTTGCCATAAAAGTGTAAGACCAACAAAATATATTTCAAGAATCAGCTGGCACCACAAAAAAGGTAAAGTGGTCAAACTGCAAATGCTTTGGCAGACACAGCTTATTTACAGATTCAATAGGTCTTCAACAGTCACCGTAGTTGACTCCTATATATCCAAGGATCTCCTTAACATAAAGTATGACTCCCTCCACCTCTTCTTCTCTGCCTGTCTTTACAAAACAGCCCATAGCCATGCATTGTGATTCTCCTGTCATGTTGAGTTGTCTCACCATGTTTCAGTTATTCCTATGATACCATAACTTTCTGACTGGGTAAGGTGCTTTATTTCCTTCTGTTTGTTCCCCAGGCTGCGTGCATTGGTATACATACATTTAAGGTGGCTGTTCTTCTGGTTCTTATCTTGGGAGGCAGCTAAAGAACATTTGTCACTGCTCTGGTTGGCCTGGATTATTCCCCAGTTGGATAGGATGGCATGTGTATTTTCACTTTGGACCCTGCCTCCTGAGTCTTTCAGTTTAAGGCCTTCTTCACCAAGTTGGCCACCCTCCTGCCAAAGATTCTGTTGCCTCTCCTAGATGGGGGAATCCTATGCCTCCCTATCAGGATATAACCATTGAAGAGTTTCTCATTGTCATAAAAGCCAAAACTCTTACAACAGCACCAGTCACAAAGACAGAAGTTGATTTGCATTATATGTCTATTTCTGGTTGCACCTTTTCCTCCAACTGGTAAAATGTAAGAAAAGATAACTTGAGCACCAATACTTTTCACTCACACTCTCAGGACTTCATAGTTTTTCTTGATTCTGGCCAGGTTCCGGCTCACAGTGTCATTTGTGCCTGCATGAAAGGGTAGCAACGGATAGTATGCTGTGGTCTTGAGAAGTTGTGGCACCCTCTTGGCAATATCTCAGACCTTAGCTCCCAAAAGGTAGCATACCTCTCATGACTCCCTGTCATGCCAGTAAATGGGCACCTCTGTGCCCCTCAGCCAAGAGTCACCCACTATGAGCATTCATTGCTTGCTTTTGTGATATCCACTGTGTGTTGCTGGCTGTACAGTTTCTCCTCACAGACCTTGCTCATGGGTGTCTACAGCTATTAAGGATTCATATCTGTGTTTGTTTGTAATGCTGGAAGGTGGGGACTGAAGCAGAGTCCTGCTTTTGTTGGTCACGAGGGTCCAAGGTGCCTCTTCCTCTGTGGTGACTGCCAGAGGAACATGGCTCTGAAACCACTCACTGTCTCTATCTCAGCCCCTCCAATACTGCACAGCCTTTTAACCATTCCTGACAAAAGAAATCATCAACCTGTGAAAATCTTTTGCAGGTACTTACTTTTTACATTAAAAGAGAGATTGTATAGTGCAAAGAATGTCAGTGTTTTCTGAATTCAGTCAAGAAAAGAGTATTACCATAGATACTAAGTAAATTTCACAAACATAATAAACTGCTACTTTAACATTTGAATTTGCACAGAACCACAGTAACACTTTGCTGACCTGTTGGACTGACGCTGTTGCCTTTAGCATTAATCTTTGCATTTTTACAGAACTAAAGACAAAACATGTAATAGGTAGAGATACAGTAAAATGTCTCTAAAATTATATTGATATTTATTTAAATGTTTTGCATGCTGCAGAACAAGTAGCTCATACTTAATATTTTGATACCTCCAGATAAAGCAACCTGAAAACACTTGGGGTCATATGACTCAGCAGAAGTGTTTATGTTGTCTGCCTCAAGTTGTATCACTCCTGCATTCTTTCTACATATTTTTTTTTTCCTACCCATGCCATCCTGTTACAAATACCACAAAATTCATAAGATTAGAAAGGATGCAGTTCACACCCACTGAACTGAGAGGAACGTAATATCTTCACAGAACAAAGAACAAGTACGGTTTTGAGAGTATCTATATAGGTATATTTCCTTCTTCCATTCAACACAGACTTTAGTCCACATACTACTTGTGCAGTGTTCTTCAAAATGATTCTTGACATTTCAGGAAAAACTGGAAAAATCTATAAAATTATCTTGTCTAAAACTTCAAAAGTTTGTTGTTGTTGTTCCGCCCCCCTTGAATATTTTCTTCAAAAGACCTGTGTTCTGAATACTACTTCCTGGGTAGAAACTTTGTTGCATTAGGCATTGGTGCTGAAGATATATAATTTTAACTAACAGATGTTAAAACTAATTTCTTCACCTTTATTTCTATGTTTATATAAGAATTCCCAGTCATATTCATAAAAGACAAGACACCTGTATTTGAAGGGCTTATGATTCTCTACTTGAAAAGCAACAAGCAGTCTGAAGGTGTGCTTTCCATTTATGATTATTCGTTATTAACTAAGCAGTTTGACTTACCTTCTTTTCCCTAAGACAGTTTTTTAAAAAAAGGATAGGTTGTTGGGTTTTGTTGGGGGTTTTCTGTAAGTTGATTGGGTTTTATTTAACAGCTGTAGTAATTGTTTACTATTAAAAGTTGTTATTTACTAGTACAAATTATTTTAGCATATTTACAAGAAAAAATATTATTTACCAACAAGGGTGATGTGATATCCACATGTAAATCAAACACTGAAACATTACTCAAAAATTAGTGATAGATTGCCTGTCACTTAATTATAACCAGTGGGTTTTTTTGGCAGAACACCTTTTAGACATGACTGCATCTCTTCTGTAGGAACCTTCTGCATATGTCTAGTTGTTCTCAATCACACTGCCTAGGAAGGCAATGTCAACAGTGCAGACGAACCACTGACGTGAACTTTCTATCCCCAGATTAGCCCCTCTTGTCTTTTTAATTTCTTTGGCTGGCCAATGTTTCATGCAACAATACTGCTCAGTTCCACTAGGTACTCTTAATAACACAAGATCCAATTATTCCAGCTCTATCAGCTGCTGCTGTTCTTTTACTTGTATTTAATCTTTAGCAACCATATATATACAGTATACATCATCCTTGTTGCCCTAAAGGATCTTTGTAAACAGACATATATTGTTCTTTCAGATCTATGACTTCAGAATACTAAAACCACAGACTGTCTCCTTACATTACTATGACCACTCATTTCCAAGCACACAGAAATATCATTAGTTTTTCTTAGTTTTACACTCCATTGAAAAAAATATTGATTTATTTGAAATAACATTAAACTTTCATGTTGAAAGATGCAGGCCTGGAAAACTATTTTTGGTGTTTAATGCTTAGGTACAACAAATAAACTTAATAGCATAGCATAAAGTTTCTAGGTAACCACTTACCTATAAAATTATGTGAACTATTTAATTCCCCAGTCTAATTATTCCATAACTGCCATCTTTACATGAGGAAAGCCTGGCCTGGTTTATAGAACTGTGAAAACATCATTGGCTAAAAGTCCTACATAGAATAGCTCTTTAGTCGGGATCATAGCTATTACTCCTTAATGTTTGTATGTTTGTGGTACCTGAGTATTAGATGTAACATGTATTCTGAATGTGCACTGGTATGCAATTATATAAAAAACAAACCAAGGAAAAAATACATACATGTATGTTCTACTGAGCTTGATATTGAAAACTTCTTAATTAAAATACTAATATTACTCTCTCTTCAGCTGTGCAACATAGCATCTGAAAAGGAATAAGTAATTAAAGATGATGTATTATGATCACTTACCCTGAAGGTCATTTTCATGATTGAGGTGTTAATCACTTCTTTATAAATCTTACCATCTGAACAAATTTACGTCAAAGTATTATCCAGATGATTCAGACATGCCTCAAGTGAAATATTTCTCATGTTCATGAAAAATTTATTTTATATTCAAGTATAGAATATAAATGTCTGGGTCACCAAGTCTCTTGCAAAATGGGTTTAATAAGAATATGGGGTTTTTGACTGTAGAATTTTATTTGATAATTCTTAATTTTTTTCATGTGAAAGGAATCTAGGATTACCAAGTCATTACCACCTTCACTGACAGACGTGGTAACTCTGAAGTCTGTATTTTCTGATTTTGTTTAACTTAGTAATTCTAAGATCTCTCAGTTTTTTTCCTAAAATATGTTGGCTAGACCTTCTCAAGCTGCCAGATGCTTGCCTACCCTTTCTCTGTCCCCCTCATCAACAGGAGATGAGAAGGAAATAAAGGTGAAAAATCTCATAGGTTGAGGTAAGACAGGGAGATCATTTGCCAGTTATCATCACAGGCAAAACAGACTCAACTTAGGGAGAATTAATATATTTTATTGCCAATTAAAATACAGTTTTGGATGGTAAGAAACAAAGAAAAAATAAAGTAACACCTCCCTGCCTCTTCCCCACCCCCTGACCCCCCACCTTTACTGCTCAGCTTTATTCCCAACTCCTTTCTACCTCTTCACCCCAAGCAGCACAGGAAGATGGGGAATAGGAGGTTGTTGTTTGAGGTTCAAACAACGTAACAGCTTGTCTCTGCTGCTCTTTCCTCCTCACACTTTTCCACTGCTCTTGTGTGGTCCTCTCCCCAGGCTGTAGTACTTCAGGATATACTTGCTTCAGCATGGGTCTCCATGGGCCACAGTTCCTTCAGGAAATAATCGCCTGCTCCAGCATGGGTCTTCCATAAGCTGCAGTGTGGGTATTTGCTTCTGTCAGGAGTACTTTGCCTTGTAGCTCCCCTTCCTGCCCCTGCCAAGAACCTTGACACCTCCACCTAATAATCAAAATAAAATTTATGTGATTAAAATAGGATGTGTATTAAATGGAGGTATATAAATAAAAAATTCTGACTCAAGCTGCCAGTTATTGGACATTTTATCCAAAAGATGCCTAAAAGTGAGTAAGTACCATGAAATAATTTCTTTTTCTCTGAAGGTTCAGTCATAATTTCTGCAGAACAGTAATTATTCCTTAATTCTAAATAGCTATTCTCTTAATTTCAAATCTACATTTACAGTCTTATCTTCTCTGAGATCAGTACAAACTGACACTTGGAAGTAACTAAGCTTGAACTTAAGTCATATGTCTAACCAAGTCAAAACCTTGGCTTAAATAACTCATCCTGTATTTTATTGTAATGCCAGCTCTGAGCCCCATCATTCCTTATCCTGGGCCTCAGAACTTGCTGCTCATTTTGTCTGCATGACAATGAAAACTTCACTCTGCTTTTTATACAATGGGCTGACCTAACAATAAAGTCCCACGAGACCTAATCAATGAAAAGGGAGAGAGGTTTTCTTTATCTTTCCAACCTTCCTAGCTACTTCTGCAGCTTCATACTGCCAGGTGACTGGCTGTGATTGCATCTGCACTTCCCAAACCTAAATTTGATGCAGCTTTCTGGTCTGTGAGTGCACGTTGCTGGCTCATGTTCAGCTTTCTATCCATCAGTAGCCTCAAGTCCTTCTCTGCAGGGCTTCTCTTAACCTATGCTGGTTGTTCCCAGCACCTTCTTCTCTTTCTGTTGTCTAGAAATGGTTTCTAAGAGGATTCACCCCGTGATCCTTCCCAGGGACTAAAGTGAGGCTTACTGGACTGTAGTTCTCCTGATCAACCTTTTGGCTTTTTGGGGGAGGAAAGTGCAATGTTTGCCCTTCCTAGTCACACTGGGACCTTTCCAATTTCCATGGCCTTTCAGACACAACAGAAAGTAGCCTTCCAAGCACATAAGTGGGTGTTCTCAGCACTCTCAGAGGCAACCCATAGGGTTGAATTACAGGAAATGAGTACAAGTATTGAATACAAGAATTTATGTTTAGCCCAGTGTTCTGTATGCCACAACCAAAACCATGTTAGATTATTGTATCTAACCCTTGTTACTCAAATTTGCTATTTGGATGTGACCTTTTGATAGTTGTATTTCAAATTTTCTATTTACAGCTTCCTGCAACAGGGGTAGATAATGCAGTACATATTTTCTTCTTTGAGAAAACATTTATTTTATATGGTCTCTAAAGGTTACTATACCTTATGGCATTGACCTCCAACTAGAAAGCTAGAGAAATGTATTTGCAATTTCAAAGCAATGATGTTACTGAACAGCTAAGAATCCTATTTACAAGAAAGAGATGTCTCTATAGTGCATGCAAAGTCTCTGGTTCTAAGGGGACAAAGTCAAAAAACTACCTTATTTTTTTGTACAGATTATGCTCAAAATATGTGATGCTACAGTCCATTCATAATGAGTGTTTGGCAATAACAACTCTTACTGTGTATACAAATTAAATCTGGTGATTAGAAACTTGGATGACAGTACATTCCCCTTGTTTAGTAAAATATAATTGTTTTGGGTTACAGATCTGTGCCTTTAGGGAGAAAAATCCTCGTCTTTTGGCAAAGATTATCTAAATGTGAAGTGTTTGTTCTTCATGCTCATTACTGTCTAATTTGAATATATTTAGTAGAGCAGTTCTAAGGTGATATCACCAGTGTGTTGTACAGTTAATTACTATTTATCTTCAAACAGAAACAGCTTCTTTTTCTGGATTTATAGGAGTCAGTAAAGACAACTAGAATGAGCTCTGCTTATTTTTTACTATTGAAAAGAAACTGTGTTGTTTATGAATTTTAGTTATTTACAAATAACATCGATGTGGAAGACAACACTTTATAATAATAAAAAAGACACTGCATGCAGTCATGTATATGGTGGGACTTATGCCCATTCCCTGTTGTACCCATTACCTGAAGTGATATCGTGGACTGGCAACAAATCTTAACTTGATTCTCATAGATTTTCCTCCAAGTTTCCTGCACCTTCACAGAGGTTACTAAATGTAACAATATTAATGCTTCTTTTTGCAAACATGACTCCATATTGACCAGATAAAGTGTTGATTCCTACTCTTGCACATAATTTAAGATTATGGTGGTGCATCCTCTCCCACATTCTCTCTTTTTCTGTAGCTGGTCTGTTTACTGTTAATCATTTATTATAAGTGGTAAAAAACACAGAACAAATATTTTCAATGTAAAATAACCTGTAGATGCGCCATCTGTTCATTCTCCATATCAAGCAGATCTGGAGAGGTTTGAGAACAGTTTTTTAATTTGTTAGTGAAAATGGAGGACACTGAAAGGTGATACCTTTCTAATTAGTTCTTGGAGGTATGGTGGTAAAGCCATATACTATGTTACTGACATGGCTAAAGTCCTTTGGAATTTCAGAGCTCCTGCTGTGAACACCTTTCTTAGAGACTCTAACATTTTACTGCATTATGCTACCTACACATGTTCTGATAGTTCTTTTCTCAGTTTTCTAGTTTTTAAAGTCCTTAGGTACCTGACTTCCCTTGTGAATTTCATGGAATGGCTTGTTACCTTTCTCTAGTGGATTTCGCTGAGGCCTCCAAGAGTATTGGCACCATTCTTGTTATTTCTGTCTTGTTGCCAAAAAGTGGCAATCATTGTAAACATAATAATCATAATAATAATCATCCCTTCCTCCAGAAAAGCATGCCTCACAAGAACAGAAACACTTTTAAATGTTGTATCCTAATTTGAAAGTGTTGCTGTGAAGTTCTGTGGTTTGCCTTATGTTTTTGATCACAATACCACATACACTACATAAATTTCTTTCTTAGGACACACACATACTATATAACAGAACAGGAACATTTAAGAAAACTGGGACAATCCCCATCTAAATAGATAGTAACTGAAACTGATAAAATAAATACAATCTATCAGATGGGTGTTTCACAATAAAGTACACGTAGAATCTTTTCATAAAGTTTTTTTTGGAGCATGGGATAGAACTATCCATTGAGAACATTTGAGAGCTTGTGGTCAAGTGATCAGGTCTTTTCTATTATGGTAAATTACTAGGTGAGTATTTACATTATCTAGGGCTTCTAGAGCCAAAATCAGTTCTTCACATTATATCTACAAGAAATTTGAGAAAGCCTTGATGCAACTGTTAGAGCTGTTTTCTAGCTGTTACTGCTAGCCAGGAAAGTCTCTGTACTTATCAGTGAATGTAAGTTTGGAGGGATCTGTGAATGTATTCAAGTGTGCCCCTGTGCATGCTTTAAAGGAGTTTCTATTCTGTAAGAGTTACTGAGGCCCAGGGGATTGAAATCTCAATTTCCACACAAATTGCTGTGCTACAAATACTGTGACAAAGGAACTTTTAAGTAGCTTTAATATGAGAAGAACACAGAGGAACATTATGCATGATAATGCCAGTCTATTCTGCTGTGATTCTGTGATATTATTCTGAGCTTTTTGTAAGTTGTAAATGTACTTAATGTCTTAATCTTTTATATTAAATTATTGTAGTATTTCTAGAGATATAGTTACAAATGAAATAAGAATATTTTGATAGCTATTTCTGATGGTGTGGTTTTTTGCTATGCACTCAAAAATTCATTACTGGGACCTAACTAGGTAAAAACATGCAATTCATCACTTAAAAACCTGTGGATGTTTCGTTCAGTCACAGCAAAAAATATTGAAAGCAATGACTGCTGAGTGAAGGTTCCACTTCACAGAACTCAACATGCTGTACATTAGAAGAGTTATTGTAAATTTATGCTTCTTATTTATGAAAAGCATGTCTATGGTAACATCAGGGAATTTTTTTCTGTTGTCTGTGGCTATCTCCGACAGCAATCTCTGTCTTTTAGGCTCAACAGGATTCAGAGAAGTAAATGACTTCATGAAGAGGATCTTGTTCACAGAAGTAGAATGTTGACCTTTCATGCTAAGAATCTATTAGTTTTCTTAGCAATTCCATTGCCTTTTTCTTAGTTGGTAGTGGAAAAATGTATAGGGCAATGCTCTGGGTCTCACTGATTACAACTGAGGGTGAGAACTTGGCAACTCATTTAGAACAAATAGTGAAGGTGTTGTGCTATTGTAATTAAATGAACAAAACATTAGTACCTAAATAGACCATACAAGATACACCTGTGTTCTAAAGAATACGTTTTCTCATCAGTAATTGAGATTATTTTCAGTTATTAGGACTATTTCCAAATGTTTGTACTTTCTGCTGACCTGTGTAGTCTCCATGTGTGATTAGCATCAATCTAAAAGGAAAAAAAAACAGCTTACTTTTTTTTTGCATACTTTCTTTTGGGATTTTTTTGGGGGACACTGAATTAGACCAGAATTTTATTAGATAACATAATAATTTTGAAAATTATTAGGCTATGATTAAATACATGATATTCACAATTAATTTTGCATATAGCCATGATCAAATTTCTGTTGCTTCATCTGCTTCTGTGCACCCACTGCATACATCTGATCCCATGCATTTTAAGATTAATCAGCCTACCAGGTCAAGCTCCAAGGGGAAATATGATTCATGAAGCAGAATAATTCAGGTTGGAAGGAACCTTGTGAGGTCTCTAGTCCAACCTCTTGCTGAAGTCAGTGTTAGTTATGGGGTCATACCAGGCTGCTCAGGACTTTGTTCAGCTGGGTCTGGAAAACCTCCAAGGAGAGTACTGTCCTAATTTCTGATGGGACATTTAAATTGTAATGTTAATAATTCATTACTTTATTAATAGTAAGTGTAATTCCTTCTGTCTCAAGAAGAGAAAGAAAGGCTGAATTTTTAGTCACATAATAAACTTGGACTTCTATTATCATTTGACTGTGAAAATGTGTAAGTGCTTCAGTTGTAAATAATACTATTACAGCCTACATAAAACATGCCTAATAGAGAAGAAAATCAAAAGCTATAATAATAATCATAATATTAGTATATTCTGGAGGCATTCAGATTATAGAGTGATAAGGAAGTAAATGTGAATATTGGTATTTTTACTCAAAGGTATAATTACATTATTTTAGAATGATGTTAGAACATCTTTTTCTTGACGTCTTTACCAGATAGTACAGCTCTTCAGTTCTCCCTTATTTTAATTTTATTTTTACACTCCAAGTTATATTACAATGTTAAAATTAAATGGCTAATAAATACTGAATAAAACATGAGTATATCTCCGTAAGGGTCTCTGTGTTTATATTAATACATATATACCATATATACAATATATAAGATATATATATACAATATGACATACCAATACAGTTATTTTTTACATATTGAAATATATTAGTTCAAAAGAGAGATACTTTGCATCTAAGAAATTTGTCTTTTAGTTAAAAATTTTTAGTTATCTTTTAGTTTTAAAAGTTTTTCTCAATTTTCATAAAGCAATTGTTCATACTAAAACCTATGTTCTAAAAATCAAATTTAAAATGTCATAAATATTGAATTGATATTTGCAGCTTGCCCAGCCATAATGTGACTTCCTCTGGCATTATTGACAACTATGACAATTTTGTCATGATGTTTACAATATCCAGACATGAATTAATAGATTTTACTTGCTCTGCCTTCAGATTTATCTTGTTTCCATCCCTTTTTCCAAGTTTATTCAACTGTGAACAGAATAATAATTCTAACCTGTGATATCTTTAGATATAGCTTGATTTCATAATTTTATAAACCAATAACTATAATTTCTGCCCTTAGCAGAAGGAGGCTCAGCTGTGCACTGACCCAGCACCTCAGGGGTTCATCTTTGTCATGGCCTAAGATGAATGTTGCTGGTTTAACGCCTACTCAGGGCCCAGTGACTGCTGCCTCCCCTGCTCCTGCTTGGAAGGGAATGACACCATGGCCTCCAGTCACTGCTTGACAAAACACAGCTCTTCATGTGCCTGGGTCTGGGGGCCACTGCCAGGCTGCAGTGCAGGAGAAGGAAGGGGGCTGTGACAGGGAAGGGTATAAAGGGAAACCCAAGCAGAATCCAAGACTAGGGAAGAAGTATCAATATGTTTCTTCAAACAGAGAGAAGAAAGAAATCCCCCACCAGGCACACCACAGTCCTCCTGGCAAAGACATCATGATGATGGCAAATCCTTGCAATGACCATCCCTCCACCCCCCAGCTATAATTTTGAGGTGAAAACTGTAGTGTCACACTTCAGAACCACAGGGACATTTGAAGTGTGAGCACACCACCAATGGAAAGGGTTAGACAGTGGCAACATTTGAAGGATTTTTGGTATAACCATTTTAACCAATTTAATATCAATGTTTTCAGTACTGATAATTTTGACTGCCAGAGTGTTAAAACATCAAAAGGACTGTCATTAAATTCTAGACCTTTTATATGATGTCTTCCCTTTCACCTGTCACAAGACTATGATTTTTTTTTAATTTCTATTGTTTTTAGCAGAAAGTGTTCAAATTATTAAGATCTGATGCTTGTTCTGATGCTCTCTATGACTAAGCACAGCAAAAAGTCAAATAGTAATTTGCTTAGGTAGATTGCTGCCTCTAATAGTTTCATCATGCTCCATTCTAGAGTCCAAATGTCTATATAATAGACAGTGCAAGCTACAGATGATGTTTTTGTATCTGACTCTGAATCTTGCATTCACTTTTAAATTAAATGGGCAGATAATGGTTCTCAAAAGCCATGCATGCATATCTAAGATCCCAAACAGATATTCAATGAAAACAAATATCTTCAAAGTTTTAGACCAAGCAAATGAATTTGCATTTCTCCTAATTACTTTTTGTTTTCTGTAGTCTAGTATTTTCTTGTAAAGTTCCCTTCAGTTTCCCATCTAGAGTGGAAATCAAACCTTGTCTAAACAAAGAAAAAAATACTTTTTCAAGTAGTTTGCACCCATTGAAATTTCATGCAGTCCTATCAGCACCAATTTAACTTGACTAAATAACTTGACTATATAACTTGACTTAAGTGAAATAATTCCCTGAAATAAATCAATTACTGACATAAAATACAATAGAAATAGAAAATCTAAATCTCTGCTATTAGTCACTATGCTATAATAAATCTTTCTAAGGATGAAATCAACAATAACAATCTCAGCAACCTTATCAGCCCTAGTTTGCCATGCAGCATACTTAGAAAACTTTTGGTACAGCTTATTTACTCATAACATGCAGAATGAGGCAATGATGTTAAAAAGGACCTTACGCTGTTCACAAGATTAATGTCACTGTGACAAAATAAGTACTAGTTCTTTGCAGTCAGTGACTAATTTTAAGAGGAAAAATATTTCTAGGTTTATAAGAGGGTTGTTCTAGAACATGTTTTAGATTGGAGCATACTGTATGAAAATCAATTTATCAGAGATAAAAGGCAAATTTTGCTTTCAGCCCTCTTCTGTTGAAAGGAAAAAGCTCTAGAACACACCACCATTTCATTCTTTCTCCTTCCTGTGCCAAAATACTTACAGGATCCAGTCTAATATCTGAACTTTCAGCTTGTAGTTACACTACAGCTTGTGAAAACTCAACTGATGTTAGGGGAATGTGTTGTTTTGAGAGAAGAAATAATAATTTTTTTTCTAACAGAAGACTAAGAATAGATTTCCAGTGACTGAAAGAGGGAGAGATTCTAGGTTGGATCTGAAGCTGGTGAGAAAAATCCTTGAAGACAGAGAAGGGTAATTTCTTATTTGGGTTTACAGTTTTTAAGATGAAAGATTAGGATGTAGGTGTGGAATTGTGCAAATGAGCTTCAAGAAAGGCTGAGGCATCCCAAATTAATGCAGTATGTGGAACATAAAAATGGCATTGGAAACAGCTGCTGAGTTTTCTTTGTAAATGTACGAGACAGACTGATCTTTCCCATGAATGGATAATTTAAAAGAAAAGAAGACTAGCTGTCTCCTTTTCATCTTAGTGTTACTCTGATTACTCCATATTATTGTCTTCTCACATCTATGGCATTTCCTTGCTTTCTGCAGCACTTTGATATGCAAGGGACACCCCAGGTTAACATGAATATTAATAATGCCCCAAACAGGGCATGTGTGAGGTACTTTCCCTTTTATTTGATGCATGGAAGCATTATTTCTAGTATGGTACAGTCTGTGAAAGCAGTGTTCCAAGAGGCATCTTCAGCCCGGTAATAAATCTGGCACATTTACAGGTGATGTTTTAACTAAAGTGCTGGTTTTGTGGAATTATAGTCTGTCTTTCACACCAATTATGCAGAATGTTTGGTTGTATTATATTGATTATAATACAGCAAGATTATTTTTATTGAAAGCTTTCATACTTTGAACGAGGATTGGAAAAGAAGGCAGGCTTCCAGTTAAATGGCAGTCACGTTGGAAGAGAAAAACTGACTGCTTAGGTTACAGTCATGAATGATTGCCAGTCTTCTGGTGACTACAGTGACAAATTCCAAATTTAGTACATTTTGCTCTTGGAAATAATTTAAATTAAAATTTTTATTCACATTGAAGTGCACTAATCCAGCAGTGCTAAGGGATTAATCCCAGGGATGCACGTGGCCTCATTTGTTCAGAGGATGGGTGTTGAATTTAAAGAATAATTTTAATATCTGAATGTAAAGTTTTCCTAGTAAGGGCAGAATATAGACCTGTCACTACAGGCATTTTTGTTCTTTCCATCAGATTAAGTCTTTCTTGGCAGAATCTAAGCTAATTATATCTCATGGTACCTGTTTGTTTTTTTAAGAAACTAACACAAAGTTGCATTCCTCTATGTTCCAATATTACTCCCTGTCTGAGCATTACTGGATGAATTTTGGATCCTCTATTTCAGGTACACCTGGAGTTTAAAGACTCTTTTTGACATTAAGCATTCCCCTAAGCAAAGATTGCCTTGCAAGGTGATGCACAAGATTTCATAGTATTTGGACAGAAATAAAGGAAGACTTCTGTTTTATGTTCTCACTGAACTCTAAGGAGTGGGAGAACCGAATCCAAGGAAAAAAACTTTACTGAAGGAAACATTATTTCTGAACTCATGCTGCTATTCCAAAAACTCTTCAATACACCAGGAAAGAAAAAAAAAAAAAGGCATTGCAGATTTAGAAAACATGGAGCAGGCTGCATTAGATAGATCATGATGTTGATAGCAGATACTAGGTATAGGCTTAATTTCCCCTAATTATAGCCCTCTAGATACTAGGTAACTAGTCCAAATTCCTCATTTCATTTCCTTCTGCAGTCATTGCCACCACTAGGGCATTCAAGTAAGCGGTGTACGAGATATGATACAGTCACTCTTTGAAGCTGCTTCTCTCTTTATCCATTTTAAAGTGAGTATATACAATTATCCTAATTAGCTGCTTAATTTTGCAATAGTTAAAATTAGGTGGGGTGTATTAAACTCTGACTTTCCTAACACAATGTGGTACATTCTGCCTGCTGTCATTTTCATGAAATTATATATTTGTAGAAAAATAGTTTTACAAGTCTTTAATCTTGCATAAGCATACATTGTCTAGAATACTAAAAATAGTTACTTTCCTCAATTTATTCTGAGGTGTTATTATTTCATTAATTCATTATTAATATTTTCCTGGATTTTCCAAGAGGAGGTATTCAGGTCTTTACAAAAGACAAGCGACCGTACAAGAAAGAACCATATCTTTGCAATAACAGTATCTGTGAGTAGTTCTAATTTGGCAATTTGATCAGAATTTTACTAAATTAATGACTCTTTTTTCTTTTTTTTTTCCAACTCAATATTTGGAAAATATTTGGGCATTTAAATGGAATCAACCTGTTGCAGATTTGATTGCAATTCTGTGCTAGTTTACTGACATGTTCTCTTTTATTGTGACTGTTAAATGTATTGTCATATCTAGTTTAAGTCTTCAAGTTACAGAAAAGAAAAATATCTTTTTATAATGTGTATTTTGACTATTTCTCCACAATTTGGTAATTCTGAGTACATAATTCTGAATATTTGTTTAAAGAAAAAAAAAAAAAGCTTCAATGATTCCTTTTTTAAAAAAGTCTTCAAGGTTATATTTGTAAGGGTTTTTTTTTTATAGGAATAAAAGGAAGATATAAAATATGTCTTTCCCAATAAATTTTGTCTTTTGAAATGTAATTTTCTTAATCATTTATTGACACATTAAATTTATACACTGAGTCATCTTTTCCCACAATCAAGTGATGGATTTTCAGTGCCACTGCATTCATTGAGCTGTTCAGGCAAAAATTTATTCAATGGCATTGAAGTAGTAGATCAATATAGAATAAATAAGAGTAGATCAGGAATGTAAAACAACCTATTTAATTAGGTTAATCATCTAAAGGGACTATCATTTTTCAATAGATTATGTAGTAATGGAAGCATACATGAACATGGAATAATTCTTCATGATTACTGTAACTCTTAATCTGTTTTTCAGATTTCAATAGATTCAACAGATCAAGAGTTTCAATATGTGCCAACCTCTTCAAATTAAAGGCTGCAGCCATTGAGATATCTCAGCCAAGCTTCTAATGGATTGACTATAGTCAAATCAAATTTCATTAGGTGATTTTGGAATCTGTTACTGGTATATTGCTGAAATAATATTTCAATAACTTAACTAGCAATATAGGTTTTTGAGAATAATTATGTAATTTGATTTCAGGTTTATTTCCTTTCATGGATATATTACACCCATGTGGAGGATAGAAAACAGCAGCAGTGAAAGGTAGCAGTAGGAATAAATGGCATTGGATTATTTATAAAGCAAACTACCCAGAAGTACTGAGGGAACTGGTGGATGAGATTGCTATACTGCTCTCTATCATATTCCAAAAGTCATGGCAGTCCAGTGAAGTGCCCACCGACTGGAAAAGGGGAAACATAATACCCATATTAAAAAAGGGAAAGAAGGATGAACCAGGGAACTGTAGGCCAGTCAGTCTCACCTCTGGGCCTGGTGAGACCATGGAGCAGATCCTCCTGGAGGCACTGCTGAGGCGGAAGAATAATAAAGAGGTGATTGGGTACAATCAACATGGCTTCACCAAGGGCAAATCATGCTTGACAAATCTGGTGGCCTTCCATGAGAAGGTCACAACATCAATAGATATTACCGACATCATTTACTTGGACCTGAGAAAAACTTTTGACACTGTCCCACATGACATTCTGGTCTCCAAGCTGATAAAACATGGTTTGATTGAAGGACAATTCAGTGGATAAAAAATCTGGCTTCACAGCCTCACCCAAAGAGTGGCTGTCAATGGGTCTATGTCCAAGTGGAGGCCAGTGACAAGTGGAGTCCTTCAAGGGTTGGTACTGGGACCAGTCTTGTTTAATACCTTTGTCAGTGACATGGACATTGGCATTGAGCGCACCCTCAGCAACTTTCCTGACAACACCAAGATGTGTGGGGTGGCTGACACACCAGAGGGAAGGGATGCCATCCAGAGGGACCTTGACAGGCTGCAGAGGTGGGTCCATGCCAACCTCATGAAGTTCAACAGGACCAAGTGCAAGGTCCTCCATCTGGATTGGGGCAATCCCAAACACTGATATAGGCTGGGCAGTGACTGGCTTGAGAGCATCCTTGAAGATAAGGACTTGGGAGTACTGGTGGATGGGAAGCTCAACACGAGCCATCAGTGTGCACTTGCAGCCCAGAAGGCCAATTGTATCCTGGGCTGCATCAAGAGAAGCGTGACCAGCAGGTTGAGGGAGGTGATTCTCCCCTGATACTCCACTCACATGAGACCCCACCTGGAGCCCCAGTTACAAAAAAGATATGGACATGCTGGAACATGTCCAGAGAAGGGCCACCAGGATGATCAGAGGGCTGGAGCACCTCT
>JAAGNO010029224.1:0-17646 GCA_033439905.1 Ceryle rudis
GAGGGCGTCAGTCAGTCAATCAGTGAGAGGGGGGAGGATCGTGTCGGTGGCGGGTGTATGTACCGTGTGCAGGGGCCGTCGGGGGTGCGTTTGCTCTCGGCAGAGCGCGGTGAGGACAACAGGGGGTGACGCTCCCTCGTCCGCTTCAGCGCCGTGCCCCGATCGGGAATGGGCGGGCCGCGTACCCTGGGGTGGGGGACGGGAGTGGAATGTTCAGCCCCGCTGTTCTCCGAAGGCCGGCCTTTCTGACGGGCTTTTCCTCCCATGCCAGGCCCGCGGGAGGTGTTCGGTGTCTGTGCGAACAACCTGGGAGGGCAGGGACCGCGCAAACCTGTGCGCAGCCGCCGAGCAGGTGATTTTCCCCGTGTGCTCGGTTGGCGGGAGGCTCCGCCTGCCGCGGCTGCTGCTGTGTCCCGAGGAGCTGGGAGTAGCAGGAAGCGGGCCAGTTCGCCCGCTGGGATGTGAAACGTCTACGCGTGTGAGGCTTCAACCGGCACCTGAAAAGCTTTGCTGGCATTCGCTTGTGAGTGAGATGATCATCTGCTCAAACGCAGAGTGCACTTCCTCATATATTCCAGGCTCAGTGCTTCTCTGACTCATTGAGATTATTCTTTGCCTTAAATTTGACAGTTGCTCTTGATGAGGTGGTGAACCTCATCTAAGGTTGTTCGATGTGGAAGTGCCTAAAAGTTACTTGCCACTAATGGTGTGCATTTTGTATTAAAAAAAAAAAAAAAAAAAAAAACCACAAAAAAAACAAAACCAGAAAAACCCATGGAGACAGTGGGGTTTTGTAGATGTTTTTTTCTTTATATGTGTTCAGACTGGTAGTGTGATCAGAACGGCTGGTATTGAGTGTGCTGGTAGAGCTCTGAGACTGGCTAAACAGCAGTTCCTGCTGGAAGAACTGATGGCCTTCTTAACTCCTGTAGCATAGGTGATGGCATGAAATGAGGCATGGACAACACTGAGTCCATTTCCTACCAGAGCTCTGTTAATCTGCTGCTGCGGTTGGCAGTGTCACAGTTCTAACAGTATTGCCAAGGTTGTTCAGAGGATTTCTTTGAAACCACTTCTATATGTCAAAGCCAATCACAGTTTCTGTTGGTCATAACACAAGTTTCACAGTGATTCTGTTCTGAAGAGAATTCCATAGCATCGGACAAGGGTCCTGTGGTCTTCCTGTAGCCAACTCCTGTCTGTAACTTGCTGTTATAATTACTAAGTACCACCTTTCAGAAGTGCTACCTGCTCTTACCAAGGCCTTTCACTGAAATTAGGACAAGAAATTACTGGTTAGTTGCTCAGTTACTGATGTTTATGTCTGTCTAAAGGGAAACCTGAGAGTGTGAATCCAGCGAGCCTTGCTTTTGGATTGGTTGGGCTGGTTGTGTTAGTGTTTTGTGTTACTCAGTTTAGGTTTGCTGCTGATGCACTACAGTAACTTGTTAAATGCAGAATACTAGTTCGTGGAATAGATTAGATAGGCAGTGTGTCTTGTAGCTTGGTTTAATTCCTGTCCAGTGTCAAAACAGTTTGAGGGCACCTCCAGAGTGCTGCTGGATGGAAAACCAGTGACTTCAGAGATGGTTGTCAGAGCTTAAGAGGGGGAAGAATGCTCTTTTTTCTTTCAAGTTTAGCACTTCTTGTAGCTCCTCTTGTCACTGGCAGGTGACGACCTGACTGGCTTACTGATAGAGACACACATAAACCAAAAGTCATAGCATGGATGCATCTCTGTAAATACACCTCTACTGTGGCATTTGTTCTCCTTTATAGTAATTGATACATCAGTAGGATAAAGAACTGTCCCATTGTTTCAGGAAAGATTTATTTGGTTTAATCTATAGTTCAAATAATATAATTGCTTTGTAGACAAGTAGGAAAGTGCTGAATACTAGCTGTGTCCTGCATCTGTTAAGCATCCACATTTATTCATGCAAAATTTAAAACACACAAAACAAAACCCCCCCAAGCCCCTTGATTGTCATCCCTCTGACAGTGAGAAAACAGAACTCAAAGCTGCAGACCAGTTAAGTGGTGTGGTATGGTTGCAGCTTGTTTTTGCAGTATTTATCCAGTTATTATACCACTAGGGAGCCCTGATGCATTACGTGGGGTTGTATAGCTTTTGCACCCTGCCATTGATTTACAGTATTGAAGAATCAGTCTTCTAATCTAAGAATTAAGAGTGTCAGAGTCTTAGAAGTCTTGACCAAGCTTTCAGTTTAACAAATTGTCTTGCTGAGTGGGATAATAGAGTGGAATAAATCTCCATAACACCTCTCTACAAACCACTTGCCCTCATCCACAGTAGAGATACAAACTTAGATTAAATACTGTAGCAGCTGTTGAGATTCAGCATAGTTAATAATTCATTGGCATTTCCTTTGTTAATGTTTTTTCCTTGTTTGAAAGCAACTCCTTTTTTTTTTTTTTTTTATGGTTATTAACGTGAATAACAGTCAAACAGTGTTTGCTTTCCAAATGTGTCTGGCTTGTTATCTTGAACTAAAAGAAAACAAAATAATTGTATGTTTATGCTGATAGGAAAACTTCTCTCTCAGGTAATATGTTGCAGATCACTTTGACAGAAGTTGCACTAAATGGTCTTTCATTTTTTAAATAGTTGCAAAATATTTAGGTTTGCAAAGTGTTATTTCATCCTGGATCAACAGAACACTCTGGGTACTGGAATAATGTAGCCTTTCCAGAAAGAAAGAATACACCATGTCATGGGATATCTGTGCCTTTTTTGGAGATGCGTAAGAAAATCATAGCTCTACAATGGTCAACTTTGTTTCTTCTTATGGGTTGTGTTTAATGTATTGCTCTGTATATAGAGAAAATGTAGGAAAATGTAGCGCTTTGGGGATTTTTGTTTTGCCTCATGTGCTTCATATCTGAGAAAAATATTAATGTTAAGATGCCAATGTTAAAATGAGCTATTTTTTCTATGTTTCTGTTGGTATTCATTCAGTTAAGCAGAAATAATTGTTGATGACATGATGAAAAAGGCTAGATGTTATTTATTTAATTTGTTTTTAAACAAGGCTAATGTAGTTTTATGTTTGTCCTGTTGAAAAACTTAAGTCACGAGGTCCTTTCCCAATTCCAACTTTGACTTCCCTGTTGTACATCTCCTTCATAGATCTTGTGGATCTGGGATTTTAATGCAGATGGAGTTTTGTCCTTCGGTTTTAAATTTCATCACAAATTTTGTCACCTCATCGGTTTGTAAATGTAACCGTTGCACAGAGTACTTTAGTCCTAAAATTGTATTTCATATTCAGTTTGGAATAAAACCAAAAAGTTAAATTAAGAGAATGAAACATCTTAACCATTTTATGTGAAATGAGTAAATACATTTAAGATGGCATAGAACGTGAGGACGCATGAGCCATGGGACATCTTAGCGTTTGGCTTTATTCATGACTTTGCTAATTCCTGAGTGAACCTCTTACGTGCTTGGCATTTAATGATTTGACCATGAATCACACAATCAGCTTTCCCTTTTGCGTTGATCAATACTAGTTAGTCATTAAAAATATAGGAGATACTTGGGCTCGAGAGAAAATAAGAAAGTATGTTACATTTGCTTAATAGCCGTACATCTCCCGAACCCTAGTTTTATAAAATACTAATATTACAGTCAAGTTTAGCATGATGATTGTGCTAAATAGCTCCTTTTATTAGTTTTCAGGCTGAAATCATCAGTCAGCTTTCTGACTCGACAAGATCGACCAAATCTTGCTTACCGTAAGCTAAAAGGCAGGAATCCAGGGGTTATTTTCCTTCCAGGCCTTAATTCAAATATGAATGGTCAGAAAGCAACTGCTCTCGAAGATTTCTGCAACTCTCTAGGTCATGCCTTCATCAGGTATGTTCAGAGCATTGCTCTTGGGAACATGAAACTACTATCATGGGTCGGGGGAAAGGGTTTTAACAAAAATACGTAAACTTTGGCATTTGGATTGGAATGCATGCGGTGCTGTAGCCAAGCTAAGAAGTGTGTTTCTTCCATTTCAGATGTAGGATTTATGTCTGTAGTGGGACTGAAGTAAATCAGGAGAATGTATTTTGATAGTAATTCAGAAAATTCTGATAAATTTCTGTGGTCTAACCAGTGCTATGTGTTACATAAGGCTGTGGACACAAAAAATAAAAAAGAAAGGACCTGGGGTTTTAAATTTTAAGTTACTACTCTAAGCATGCTTCTTAACTGTCAGATCTTATTAAGCTACCCGGTGTCTTCTCTGGTTTTAGAGGAATATGCACATGCTTGGTGATACTCTCCTTTGATATACTAGGTTGAATGCAGAGTTTCGTAACTCTTCGTATTCAGGCACGGCCTTTGAAAGAGCATTTGTACAATTTAAAAATGGGGTTTATGTCTGTAAGGGAAATTATTTGTCCGGGAAATATCCTGTTTAATTTGGATATTGTTATATCAAATGATAAGAGAATGCTGCATCACTTAATTGCTCATGTTGCATTTAAACTTCTTTTCATGTGCTAGTGATACGCAGGACCAAGTAAGGAAATATTCAATGCGGTATCTTATCCTCTGTTTAATTTGATAGAAGCCAACTAAACAGTACTATTTTATGTTGCTGTACACACCACTATGACTGTCATTTTGATGGTTGCTTTTTCAGATTTGATTATACAGGATGTGGAAGTTCAGATGGTAAATTTGAGGAGTGTACAATTGGGAAGTGGAGAAAAGATGTTCTGTCTATCCTGGATGAACTTACCGATGGACCACAGGTTATATATTATTTTTAAATACAGAACGCTTTTTGTCCTTATGGTAGAACATTAATCAAATATATGCTATTGGCAGTACCTCCTGGAGGTCATTCATTAGAGCCTCCTGCTCACAACAGGGTTGTTGCTCCAGGGAGTCTGGGAAAGCCTCATGGTGGAGGTTCCACCTGACAGGGGACAGGGAGCTGTTTCAGTGCAGTGCATCCCTCTTCATGAAGAAGTATGTCATGTCCCATACTGATGCATTACTTAAAGGTTTTTCAGGAACGTTACAAGTTAAGATACTCTAGATTATAAAATACCTTATTAAAAATAAATCAGCAGAAGCAGCATTTGACTTCTTAAGTTATTTTATAAATGGCTGTGAGAAACTTGAAATCTCCTGCAACCTGGAAATAACAGTTCAAAAAAAAAATTGTATTATGACGTGCTTTTGTTGACCTCTTTCACTGCACTGGGCCTCTACAATGTGCATTTGTTTTAAGGAGGAAACAAAGTATACGTGTGATACTGAATTATTTCAACTCTCATTTTGTTTACAGTGTTTCAGTCTCAGACAGCAATAACCAGCCATGCCAAGCAAAAAGAATAATAAAAAAACAGATCCTGTGGTGCTTACTCAGGCAAAATTTCCACTGGAGGTGACAGCAGTTCTGCCTGGGTAAGGACAGCAGGATTATGTCCAAGTTTTAAGTAGTTAAACAAACTGAAAAGTGATACTTTGTAAAAGAAGGAAAATAAATTATTAGTTTTTTCCTGTAAAATAGTATCTTACTTTCTCTTCAGATTCTGGTGGGCTCCAGCTTGGGGGGGTGGCTGATGCTTCATGCTGCAATAGCACGACCAGATAAAGTAGCTGCACTTGTTGGAGTAGCTGTAGCAGCAGACCATCTTGTAACAGCTTTTAAGAAGCTTCCCATTGAGGTAAGTGTTGATGGTTGGGTTTTGTGCAATCTAAAAATCTATCAAGCATATAAGAGATTCTGATGTTCAAGCTACTTTTTCTGCAAGTCTTCCACTAAGTTTTCTGTGTTTGTGGTGAAGGTAGGCTGAAAATTTACATTAATCTGTAAGTCTGCAAAATACTGTGCTTCTAGTATGAAGCTAGTGTGGTCACTGCCTAGAATGTGTTCATGTTACCATTGCATATAAGACATGAAGTCAGATCCCTGCTGTTCAGCAGTTCATTAGGTTTCAATGTCGAATATCTTATATTTGCAATCAAAATGGATCCTTGTGCTTTCAAGGATGAAGAAGTAGCTGCTAAAGTATTTGAGACGACATTGGATGAGTAACACAGTTTGTGTGTGTAGAAAGGGAATTCTATTTCTGAGTTGCTTCCTTGAAGATGATAATGTCCAGCCTTCAGTAAAGTAGATCAGGTGTTATAATGTGACAGATAAATATGGCAATAAATAACTTGTACTTTAGAATAATTAAAATATTTTTCCTGATTGTTTCTTTTTCTAAGGCACTTTGTAGTGTCAGTATTACTACTTAAGACTAAGGTAAGATCCTGGAGATACAGTATTTAGAGACAGCTATTGTGGCAAAGACTGATGACTGGAAAATTCCTTTTTCCTGAGATTCTCCCTATTTGAGGTTCAGTGAACTGATTGAAGCCAGAGAGACTTACTGGTTATTGTGGCTAGACATCTTTTTCTTTCTGATAGATTCTGTGAGAAACTTGATTTCATTGGTGAATCTTTACTAGATTTATTTGCAGGAAAGATGTGCAGAGATTTTGTGATCTAATAGAGCATTTTTCTTCCCAGATGCTGGAAGGCAAGCAAGAACATACCTTCTCTGCTAATAAAAATGGGTGATGTAAAATTTTGCACCTGGGGAAATTTTAATGCATGTAGAATAAAAGTTGAGGCACTTTAAAGAACTCATAACATCTGCCCTGTCTATTCTTTGCTCTCTTTTCTTATAGGCACAAAAAGAAATAGAAGAAAAAGGTGAATGGAAGTTTCCAACAAAGCATAATGAGGAAGGGTATTACTCCTTGACGTATGACTTCATCAGAGAAGCAGAAAATCACTGTGTGCTAACTAGTCCTATTCCTATAACATGTCCCATACGACTTATTCATGGCATGAAGGATGGTGACATCCCTTGGCAGATCTCTATGCAAGTTGCTGATCGTGTTTTGAGCAAAGACGTGGATGTTATTCTCCGCAAAATTGGCCAACATCGGATGAGTGAAAAGGAAGATATGAAACTTCTTGTGAATACTGTTGATGATTTAATCGATAAACTGGCAACACTAGCATAAGCTGCTAAGTAGCATAAATGCATGAACTTTATACCTGACTCTTTTCCATGAGTTGCAGAAACCCTTGTTCTTAAGATGATGCCAGGCCTGTGACTGTCACAGTAGGAACTGAGCTTTATTTCCTGTTTCCTCACCTCTGTTTCTTAAAGGTATTTTATTAATGCTGCATTTGCACAGACAGTCCAAAATGTGAAGGAATGCTGCTGTTGTGTTCAGAACCTCTCCTTCACCACTTAAACCTTTTTTCACAAGTTTCCTACGCTTTTGTACTGAAATGTTGGTTCATTTTTGTTCCTATTGGCCTGTACAGTAAAACTTTAATTTCCCATGTCTTTTGACACCTTTTCTTTATTGTCCTTTTGCTATAACATTCTTGTGTCTTATGTCTGACACCATTTGTGCAGGGCAAAATACAACTTCAGGGTCTGCTTAAGTTACTGTTACTATTAGTAGTGAATAACATGAAGCATAATAAACAGATCTCAGATAAAAATTTGTCTTGTTCTTAACTACTGTTAAAATTGAAGAGTGGAAGGCACACCCTGATGGTGTGCTTGGGGTACTAAATAAGGAAGAAATTAACTTCTAAAGACATGGGGCCTCAAGAGTGCTGATAGAGCTCTTTTATCTATGCTTATCAGTAGAGTTTAGGTCCTCTTCTCCAGGCTGTCTTTGTAATAGTTAATTTTTGGGCCTACTAGTAAGTGAACAGGATATAATCTTGTGAACTGAAACTGGATCAATACAGTGACTCTTTCAAAGTGGCGAGTACAGCACCACAGGGCATCACTGCTTCTTTTCTGTGACTTGAGAACTGTACATGACTAGGAACAGTGTCTTCCAGATTTGGGAATATGAGGTGCACGAGTGCAAGCCTGGAAATTTGGAAATGAAATTTGATAGTTGGATAATTCTTGTAATGTAAATTCATAGAAATTAATAGTAAATTGATTTAATTTACCTCTGTTTTGTCCAAAAATATGGTGCCATTCATACACTTGAAAGAGAGAGGGAGGAACTTTAGGTGAGAGGCTGGATTTTGTTCAGACGGGTCTTAATATGAAACATGAGTCAAAAGTAAATAGTTGGTTTTGACTTTATTATTTTAAATAGTAGATGGCATCACTGTTGCTACCTTTAAAGACTAAAGCTCCTGGGTGTAAGGTATTTTTAGAGAGTTTGTTGGTTTTGGTGTTAGCATTCTTGGTAGATGTATGTTGTATATTTTTTTTGCTGAAAAACACTTAATGACTAAAAGAAAAAAATCAAACCCAACAACACAAGAAAAAAAAACCCTAAATTTCAGATGAGTTCCTGTACAGTTTTATTTAGGTTTCAGTACTGCAAAAAGCAAGAAGCTATGATGTAAAAAAATTGGATACTTGTACGAGAGTAAAAAAGCTGGCTCTAAATGCAAACCTTCCAGTTCAAGTGTACCAGTTCCCTAACTCAGTTGATCTAGCTCAGGATACTTGCTTGAGGAATGAAATCCTGTTTCTGGAGTAGGCTTTTTTTTCTTCCCTGTTTGTATGGGTTCATATTTGTGCATTGTTAAACAGTTGTCATTTTTCTATCTATTCATGTGACTTGCATCTGATAACACCTGAAAAACAGGGTTTTGTGAGTTTTAAAGACAAGGTCAGAATTAAGCTACTTCACAGCTTGCTTCTCTTAGCTTACCTATGACAATTTTTTAATCCACTTTTTACGTCTCAGATTGTTTTGTCTCTTAATGGAAGAAAAAGTTGAAAAAAGTGGAGTGCAGTAATTCCAAAGTAATTAATTTTAATTAATAAATAATAAAATAATTGTAACTTGATTACGTCAAATGCGGTTGGACTTGATGTTCTTAAGTCTTTTCCAGCCTTAATGATTCTATGATTCTAAGGCCCAAAGTTAACAATTGTGGTAGATATTATTTGTTTCATTATTATATATATGTCATAAGACATAATAATCGTTTCAATAACTGAAAAGTTTTGAGCTAGGGTTTTTTTTTTTTTGAAGTGGGAGTTTAACCTACAGACATTCAATTAACTTATACTTCAGACAGGAAAAAGTCTTTCTATGTCTTCAGAGACTGTAGCTCTGTTTTTCTCTTGAAAGAATTGTTTTCATTCAAAGCTTCACCTTGGACTTTATTAAATAATTGATACATTGTGGATAAGGTCTTTTTGTTACAATGCCTTAGAGCAAAATAGCTGAAAAAACAAATTTGAAGGGGAGCAGTTGTATATGTAGTCTTCTGGGTGTTTTGGGTTTTTTATTCTTGTTTGGTGTGTGTGTGTGGGGGTGTTGGTTTTCGGTTTGGTTTGGGTGTTTTTCCTCATTCTGCTGTAGTAACATTAGGTGGGAGAAGGCAGCATAACAGTTGACACAATTGTGGAGAATACAAAACTGCAGCATCAGTTGCTCAAAACACAGCATTTCTGAAACTTAACCCTAGGGATGGGATTTTTTTTGTATGCCGTCTGTATTGTAGTTCTCTCTGCTTTCCTTCTCTGCTTGCTAAATGGAGATTAGTGATAGCATTTACATTACAGGGACACCTCAGATTTGCTGCATATAGCGTAAGTGCAAAGGCAGAGATTATACTTACTTCACAGAGACAGTGTTCCAGACAGTATTTTGAGACTGAGTGAATGGTAGTGCCCTTCTCTCTGTTCACCTCCCATTTTCTAAAGTCCATCTATATTCCTTAAGTATGAAGAGGTGGCTTTGAGGTAGACCTTATACAGACAGAGTTTTTCCTCTGACTTTGCCATAGTAGTTCCACTGGTATTTCTCTTTCCAAGCATAGAATTTTCCTTCTGTTTATGCTAGAAATGTTTACCAGCATTTTGATTACTGTCAATTTGGCATGCTCAAATGCCTGAAAGAAGGGATAGATGATAACCAGAGAGATTTACATCCTACTTGTGACTAGCTTGTGACCTATTAGGAAGTTGTGACAATCTTTAACAATGTAATATTCGCATGTTATGGTGTCGTTCCACTTCTACTCGGGTTTTATGTTTTGTCCCCTGAGTTAATGCCTGTGGCATTTGGGGATCTTATGAATGTTTCCAAATATCTGAAGAGTGGGTGCCAAGTAAAAGGGGCCAGTCTCTTTTCAGTGGTGCCCTGTGATAGGATGAGGAAAAACTTCTTCAGTGTGAACTCTCACAGAGCACTGGAACAGGCTGCCCAGAGAGGTTGTGGAGTCTCCTTCTCTAGAGACTTTCAAGACCTGCCTGGATCTGTTCCTGTGTGGCCTGCCCTGGGTGATCCTGCTCTGGCAGGGGGGTTGGACTCGATCTCCAGAGGTCCCTTCCAACCCCTACCATTCTATGATTCTATGATCTCTTTCATCTTTGCCAATAGATGCCTAGATAGTGAATTATTTTTGATATTAGTCATGTTTAAAAACAAGGACTTCTTTCCTCTGTAAAAATACTTTGCTAAACCAGGGTATTACATATTTGGAAAACTCTGAATGGTGCAAAATTTTAAATCCTTTCTAATGAATTCTTATGTTCTATTTGTTTGTTGTTTGTTTGATTGGGGTTTTTTGTGGTTTTTGTTTGTTTGTTTTGTGGGGTTTTTGTTGTTTTGTTGGTTTGGTTTTTTAAAAATTCTTTTTTACAGACTTCTAATTTACTATCAAATACAAAGTACGCTTTGTGAACATGTAACATTTGCTCCACAATAAGCTTAACACAAAATGATCAGTGTCTCACACTTTTAAATTTACCATCTGTTGTACTGCCTGGGGGGGTTGGTTTTCTCTGAATACCTTAATCTACACTTTCAGTAGCACTCTTAGCTTAGGTTGTTAGCGATGTCATTGTCTTTCACTTTTGGCAGGTCTGAAAATGACTGCTGGGCTTATCTGTCACTTGAACCTGTCACGGACTTGTTGGTGCTGCCACTCCTGTCACAGTACAAGGAATCTCTGGACGCTAACTGAACAACTCAGCTGCGTATGTTGTTGATTTTGATCAAACAGTACTAGTTGAATAAGCACCTCGAGGTATTTATCTTGCATGTCATGCTTAAACTACATAACATAACTCCTGCTGGGCAGTTAGTTAGAGTCATTCAAGTTTCATGAGTAAATAACAAAAAGCTTTTATAGCTAGTCAGGAAGCTTGATTAGCATATAATACCAAAGAAGCAGGTAAGAGTTTTCATTAAAAAGAAAGAAAAGCACTACCAGCTGACCTCAACCGTCGCTAGTCCTTACCAACATTTTTGTTTCAGATGTGTTGTAAAATCCTGCTACTTGAGACTTAACTTGTGAAACAAACAATGGTGCTTTCTAAAAAGGAAGAAAATCGTGAGGCATGCTTTCTCTTGTTTGGGATTAAACTGTGCAATGGACCAGTCTGTGCTGAAAGAGTCTCTGAAGCTTATTCAACTTGTTTGCCAATAAACAAGTGCTCTTATTCTGTGTATATTGAACTGTACTAAGGCAGTTTTCTATGCTTGGTTTTTTTATCTTGTCAGGTATTCTACTTGTTCTGTCTCTTCTGTTGTTTGGCTTTGTATTACACACTTCAGCTATATATTTATTTATTTTTTTGAGTTACGTGATACTGTTTCATGTAGTTTCAGTTTTCCTAACTTATTTTGCATTGATGCAGGAGAAAATACGAAGTAATGCTCACAAAAAAAAACCCCAGCTGCATAGGCCTTAGAAGAACTGCCTCCTGCTGTTTCATTGGTATGTTAATTTTGATAATGTGCCCTCTTGGACACACTGTTACCCAGTGAGGCTAGTTGATTTATGGTACCATACTTTTCATATCAAATTAAAACGTGCTTAGAGAGAAACTTTTAACCATCTATGTTATCTCCTGCTGCTCAAATGTTTTCAATGCTCTAGTCATATTGCAGTACAGAGTTAAGTTTTCTGAACCAGTGCCTTGGTCAGAGTTGCTACCTTAGGTCTCTGCTTGTTGTTTCTCCTTGGTCCTCATCCCCTCCCCAGGGGGCGAAACCCAGTGGGAGGAAAATTGTTTTCTGGGAAGTAATGAGATTTAAACTATCTTGATTTTTAAGTGACTCAGTTGTGCTCCTATAGAGAGGCCTAGCTTACCCTTTCAGATACATATATTTTAATTTTTTTAAGTGCTAAAAAATTATGTTAAAGGTAAAGGCTTCACTGGAAATAGAAGAGGGTTTTGTGTTTCACCCATCTTTTAAGATCAATGGTCTCTGCTTTGGGCTGATGAGCAAATTCAGTCAGACGTGTGAGAATGCAGAATTTTGCTAAAGCTCGGTGAAAATTCAATGACTGTGTAAGGAACTCGTACAGAAATACAAAAAATCAGTGTGCACCCTCACCCTTCTGCCCTTGTTCTTCAGCCTGGCAGGGGCATGAGAGGCAGAGGGTAGTCAGCTGTTCTGTTTAAGAGCCAGCAGCTTGCTATGTACATGGTTTTAATGTCACTGTGCATGCTGCTTTCTCCTGGCAGGTGTTTTTAGGGGAAGAGATTACTGTAATGGCTGGGAAGAAGAGACAGACAAAGGACAAAAATATCCTGCTCACAGATTTACTGCCCGTAGATCAGTTTATATAGCTCAGATTTACATTGTGACTGTAGGAGCTCGCCTCTTCCATATAGATTTGGCTAGAACAGAATGATAGTTACAGCCTCAGCCATGTTATGCATAAATCTAAATTACAGGACCTACTGCAGTCTTATTTGCAGGCTTGACCTTGTATTTCTCTTTCAAGTCCTGCATATGTATGGTATATGGTCCAATGCGTCTACTCCATTAAAGAGAAATTGGTGTCCTTCATATGACAGTAATTGTATCTTGTGATCTGCTCAGGGGTGAGGAATAGACATGTTCTCAGCCTGCTGCAGTGCTACAATGTCTTGACTTGTTTGGCAAGGAGCTTTGCCTAGCTTTGCATTTATATTTGGAATGAAAAGCAAATGACAGCTGCTAAAACTTCCAGTCACTTGGTTCTGAAACTAAAATACAAATTTAAAATGTTTTTAGGCTAGCACTTGAAAGGTTGTGTTCTTTTTGGGCCTTCTGACCTGCCCTGTGTTGTCTACTCGCCTCCCACGTGGCAACATGAGAAGGTCACTGCTGCCTGTCAGGGTGGAAGCAGGTGCCCGTATCTGTGCTGAACAGTAGCACACTTAAGAGTTGGAGTGATGCAGATGGCCTGCCTAGCCTTTGGTCCTGGAAAAGACACTGTCCTGAAGGACACAAGCTGCCTGGGATCAGGTCTGGGCCTTAATGAGAAAACTCTGCTTTACTTCTGTATTGAATATGGTTTGCTGGCAGAAAGCGTGTCAGTGTGCTAGTCCTTAGGACAGTAACTCTTGAAAAAGTCCCTGACAGCAAAGCTAAATCCCTAATTGTAAGAAGAAGCATTTATTTAGTTTGGGGATTTGATCTTCTTGGTTTGTTTATAAGTCTTACTGTCTGGTTTGACCTATATTTCAATGAAATAAAGATGTTACTTCTTTTCTCTTCTGGTAAATGCGTATTCCAATGCCAAATTTTCAAATCAAGGCAGATGTCAGACAGTATTGTTTTTGTTGGGGACAGAAAAAATACTGATATGATTAAATGTGCTGGTTTCTATTCAAGGAGTCTGTCAATCCAGCACAAGACTTAAAAAAATCCACAACTTATCTTCATGGTCATCATGAATATTGGGAATGCTGGCATATATATTCACAGGAGTCAGCTTCCACTGCAAGGCCATGAATAAACTGAAGAGGTCTGCAGAGGGTTTTCCTGGCCTTGCAGGTCCCTGAAAAATGCCCCGTACTTGCACTGGGCTTGTATTGAACCTTAGCATCCCAACTCTAGAAAATGTGATATCACAACCTAAGTGTATATGCAGGGAGCATCTTTCAGCAGCCCTTCAGAAGATTTTCTTGTGAAGGAAACACTTTTACAGATTTGGAGTATTTCCTGATTTTTTAATTTTATATTTTTTCTCTTTAAAAAACAAACCCAAAAACCTTACTTATGAAAGGTCCATTATTGCACAGTGTCAGACCAGGGAAATGGAGCTTGGACTTTCCAGTTATTGTAATTGCTGGATAGCTTTGTCTGATGGGAATTGATCCAGCATACTTTGGAAGATGGTGCTTTGGGATGGCTGAAATACCAGGCTCTTTCTAAGGAATGAATTGCCAAACAGCAAATCCAGCAAAGGGTTGAGGGTTGCTCTGTAGCAGGATTTTACTCTTAGCTCTATGTTTCAGTTGGAAGACACTGAAAACTGTCGAGTCACCCTGGATCTAAATGTCAGGTTTGTTGTTGTTGGCAGCACTTGTTTATAGATTCACAAAGATTTTTAAATTTATAGGGTAATGTTGTGGTTATCTGGTGGCATAAGATGAGCCATAGTGCTTGCGGGCATGAAATCCTACTTCAAGTCTTCAAGCTTCATCTCTATTTTTAGTTGTAAGTTCTAATCTTGTATTACCAAGAAAAATATGAGGATAAAATCCATCGGAAGCAGTAGATGAAGTGTTGTAACAGTAGTACCTTTGCTACTGAAAACCTGCCCCTTTCTTCCACATCACATTTCTAGCCCTGAGGCTTTTAATATTCCTGTCCAACAGAAGGAACTAGAATTACTTCAGTTCTTCTCTGCTCTGCAGCCACATGTGCTTGCCGTTCTTAACTTCTGGCTTTGGCAAGTTAAACAGATAACCCTTCCACAGTGATTGCTGTAAAGGCTCTAATTTTCAATCCTCTAGTTACTGGAGTGTCTGTTCGAATTTACTTCATTCATTCACCACGTTTCTGAGAGTGATTCTCAGAACTGGCATATGATAGTCCCACTGCTGTTGCACCTCTCACGTTTTGTTCAGCCAAGGCCTTCAGACACAGTGTCTTACCCAGCATCTGTGCCCACATGCTTATTTTCCATCACCCTCTGCATTTTTTTCTAACATCTGTTTTTTCATAGGACAGAGTGTTACACTTTGGCTGCAATGAGATATATTTTTGCCTTCTTCCAGGTAGACTGATTTCAAGGAGTTTTCTTTAATGTTATTGTTTACTCATCACAATTTGCATGAACTGGGATCTTCTTAGGAGTCTGGTCTTTTTTGTTGTGACTTCTAATAACATACTAAATAGTTCAGGCCTGGAAACACATTCTTTTACAAGTTGAATAAAAACATACACAGTCATTAATGATTTTTCAGTTACAGTCATTATAGGACATACTAGTTGGCCAGCTTTCATCTCTTTAATGTGTCATTTTGTTTCGGAATCCGTTTAGTTTCCTAATGAATGTGTCATGCTTTAATGTATTACAGAACATTCAGTAAATTGCATCAACACCATCACTTTAAAGCAAACAAACAAATGAAAATCCATTGTTTTTCTCGGGATTGGTGGCACAGAAGCAGCCTTATGATTTGATTACTTGTACTTTGGAAATATTGGAGGGGTGGGCTGGCTTTTTTCCAATCCTCTGCAGCTTTCCTGGATTTCAGTGCCTTATTAAAAATTTATATTGATGGACAAGCTTGCTTTTCAGCTTTCACAGTATGGAGTGTTCCCTCGGGAATAGGTTGCATACCCCACATCTGTGACGGGGGGAGACTTCTGCTCCGCAGCTTAGAAGAGTTAAATTACCTGTCCCTGCCCCCAACTTAGGTAATGGGGTCAGAGGCTGATGCAAAGGGAGGTGGCTTTCATGAAATCATATTGCCAGTGAGCACTGAACACCCTGCTGTGACCAGAATCAGCCAAGCAGCTTATGTAGCTCCCTTCTAAACAGAAGAATGCAAAAAGATCCGAAAGAGCAAACTAAAGCTTCTTATTCTTTGTGGGACTGGCCAGAGTGTAACGCCTGGCCCTTGCCAATTGCTTGAATGGAAAGGACATCAAATTCATCTACTGTCTCTTACTGTTGCAGCTGCAGTTCACTCCTCTGGTCTTCGGGCTTGGTTTGCAGTCTTGGTTCCTGGGCATTGCTGTGCCTTCAACAGCATGTTCACTGGGATGGAAAGTGCTCAAGTGGTGGCCCTGTCACGTAGCATGCTTTGTGTTATGTAATCAAATGTCTCATAGGGTTTTGAAACTACCAGTGCGGAGAAGAGAAAGTACTAAATGAAATGCCCCTGGACGACAACAATGAATTAGGTCATGTATTAAATTTTTCATCTCTTGAGTCTGCTCAAGTCCAGCAGCATCCAAAGCAGTATAAACCTGAGAATTCATGGTCTTACAATGAGAAAGTAATGGATGAAGAAACCATTATAAGATAGATATACAGGGAACTCTATTCATTTCCCTCTGTTTGTTTGTTTTCTTTTTAAATGCAGCAGAACTTCCATAGGCAAAGCTGATTTTGAATCAACCTCAGGTTTATCAGCCTCCTTTCATATCAAGCTGAACATTAATCATTTGCCAAAAAGGAACTATTTTGTAGCAGAATAGATAATACAGTGTGGATGAAAAATATTATTTTATTTAGTAGAGGATAAATCTGTGCACACTAGATCAGAAGAAAAGTCTCGTCTTACCTTTCCTTTTCTCCCCTCCCTCCATTGCAGTGGTATAATCAAAATTTAAACAACCATACATGGGCATAGCTCCCTTGCTGTCACTGGAGGTGTGCTGACTCGTACCAGCAGAAAATACGATCCTTCTGTTTATGGTAGGTTGGTTAGGTTTTGATGATTTCCCTTTTTTTTTTTTAGTGGTTCAAATTGTTTTCTCGGGATACTATTACCCTATTGATAGCCTAATATATAGTAGTGATAGGGTGATAATAATATTCTATTACCTGCTTTTTCTTCCTTGGCTTGTCATGTGACTGCCCCTTGTCAAAACTTTTTATCAGGACTTGAATAGGGAAGAGGAGAAATTATTTTTCACGCTCTAAGCCTATTAGCATCATGATACAGAACAGGGAGAAAAAGCTTTTACTTGTGCTTTGTGATGAAAAATGAATGAGATGTGTAGTAATTTCCATAAACTTCGTTTAACAGAATGAAATCTGGTGAAGTCCCCCTTCTTGTATTTCTAACTATCTGGCACTGGGCTGCTTGGTGCAGTTTGGGTTGATGCAGACTAGGTGGAGTAAAACTGAGCCTGTAGGGTGAACAGCACAAGGCTGAGGCAACGTGCATGAAAACAGACTGCAGATGGGCGAGATAAACAGGATCCCCAGGCTGTGACTGAGTAGGCAGGCCTCTTTAATGGCTCTTAGCAACGCCCCTGCTTTGACCCTCCTCGTATGTGAGGAAAATCAAATCAATACACTGTTCTTCAAACCACGATGCTGCAGCAGCAGCAGGGCATTGTGGCAGCCTCCATCTCTTAAATTCATCAACGCTTTTCAGTTTGCTGATCTCTGGATATCCATCCCTGCATCTCTGCTGAGGAAGCCCCTGACTGCATCTTTAATCGGATTGCTTGAGCTCCCATGTACAACCTTCTTATTAGCAAGCATTAGGTAGGCAATTTTAAAGTGCTTTCATATTTGCAGCTAGCTTTAACATTGATCTGAGCACCCTATTGTATGCACAGCAGAAGCTTCTTTTTTAAAGCCTCCTCTGTTTAATCTTTCTTTTCTTCTTTTTTTTTTTCTTTTTTTTTTTTTCTGGGTTTTT
>JAAGNO010029224.1:31521-51958 GCA_033439905.1 Ceryle rudis
CATTGACCACTACCCTCTGGATGCAGCCATCCAGCCAATTCCTTATCCACTGAACAGTCCACCCATCAAATCCATATTTCTCCACCATGGCGAGTAGGATGTTATAAGGGACCGTGTCAAAGGTCTTGCAGAAGTCCAGGTAGATCACATCCACAGGTCATCCCTTGTCCACTGATGCAGTCACTCTGTTGTAGAAAGGCACCAGGTTTGTCAGGCAGGATTTCCCCTTAGTGAAGCCACGCTGGCTGTCCTTGATCACCACATCTGGGGTAGGAGCTCACCTTTCATCTATGGTAGGTCATTAGCTTAGTGCAAAGTATAACAAATAACTTCCCCCTAGGTATTACATGAGGTGTAATGTGAAAAGAATAGCAAATTTTCTTACTAGAAGCAAATAAGCTGATTACGAAAATGTGGGTTGATGTCAAGACAAATGGCTACCACCAGAAATTTCACCTTTGTGAATGTGAAGAGCAAACATCTTCCCCTAACATAAACTAGAAAGTCATAGCCACAGCAGACGAAATGGCTGGACAAGAGAAGCTGGAAGAACTGCCTTGCAGGTAAGAGGTCTGAAAGTCTGATCCCTTTGCATGGAAGACACAGACTGCAGGAGCTGAACCTGAGCTTTGTCACCTGAGTCTTCTCCTTCCATTTGGCTACAGAATGCCATTCTGTATGTCTAGAAACACCATCTGTAAGTGACATGTGCAATTGCATTCCCAGGGTATTTTCAGTATCCCTGATGCCACACTGCAGCATCCCCTGCCCCCATTCTCTGTCAAATTTTCTCCCTGACCTTACAGCCAGAAGAGGTGACCTGGGCAAATTCAGGTCACAGCCATTAGCACAGCTGACTCAGAAGAGCAGATGGACCTACTGCTGGTCAGAGCAGCGATCCATCTAGCCCAGAGCTCTGCCTCTGGCAGTGGCAAAAGAGGCAGCTTAGAGAAAGCACTTGATCCCAGCCACTTTCTGCAGTCCCTGCCCTTCTTTTCCATCAGTATCTGAGATCGTTACTATAGGGTGCATCCCAGCAGAGGAAAGACCATGCCCCAATTAATTGTTCTTTCATCAAAGCTACATTCCCCAGTGATAAGTGCTTTCATTAGGTATGGTATTCTAACAGCCTCATTATAATTATAGAAAGTATTGTGTGCTTGCATAGGAAAAAAAAAAAAAAGTAATTTTAACAGACCATATTAGCAACAACAGCTAAGTGCTCCAGGAGGGAAAATCTATACCCTATGACTGCAGACACAGGAGATGATTAGAGTCGGGACAACAATAAAAGGGCTGATTCCCCATGATCTTGTTTTTGGTACCCCCTCCCCAAATTCACAACACATTATTTGATTACCTTAAAACATCAGGCTAGTCTAGCAGTTAATATCGGACAGCAGATGCTTCAAAGTATGTATTTCATTCTGTGGGTTAACCTTTTCCTTCCATATTCCCATCTGATAGATACAGAGGTATTAATGTTATTAATTAAATATTAGCACACTCTGGTCTAATAATGTTCTCCTATTAAAGCATCCTTATTACTAAGCTTAAAAAAATATCTTAAGCTATTAAGTAAATAAATATAGTACAAGGCTAGTTTAGTAACCAAGCTAGCAGGAAACATTGTCTTTTCTTACATTAACAAAAAAGCATTTAAGTTTTCTTCTACTGCATCAAAGCCACTTATGCAGGTCTCCCAGAAGCCTAATTAATTTCTATGACAACCTTCTGTGTTATTACTACTAAAAGCCTTGATATACATTAGAATAGAGGCATACAGGAGCTTTGAAAGTGTATTGAAGGGTACGGTGTAAGTGCTTGGGAGGGGGTGTGCATGTATTTCCTCTTCTAGCTACCGGTCTCTCTAGTACTCAGGGGAGGGTGCCCTCTGCAGCTATGAACATGTCACTTAAGGCTGGTCCACAAGGTTTATAGGCAGCAGTGTCTTACCTTACCTCATATTTGATGTCAAACTGCTGCCTATAACCCTTCTTGAAGCCTGGCTGTAACTTGGTCAACTATACCAGTTTAAAACCTAAATAAAATATTTTTGTGAGAAAATGTTTTAACTATCTTCCCCACCAACAGCTGTACCAGAGAAAACCCCATCATAGAAGGCTGGATCAGAAACACCTTAAATATTGCTGCCTTTGTGCTTCAGTTTGCTATACCTGTAGAAATGTGAATGACATTTATCTGCCTTCATGGAGGTTTTGTGACCATGGGCTCATAATGGACAATTGCTTAGTAACTTCATCATTAAGGTGACATATAATGGCCTTCTGAAAGGATGGTGTACAGGTAAGTGAGCAAGAACCACATATATGAGCATGGAATCCAAGTGTATCCTCATTTATAAGGAGGGCAGAATGAAAACACATTCAACAGGAAGTCAATATTAAGTTCAGCCAGTTCGGTTAAGCTGGAGATTGAGGACTGTTAGGCTAACATTACATGACATTTTGAAATAAAAACTAATAAGGGTGTATGAAGAGGCTTCACTCTTCAGCAAAGTTGTCTGTAGCATCACATTTCCATATGCCTCTGCTGAGCAGCATCCCCTGTGCTCATCAGGGGTGTGAGAAGAAGGTGCTACTGGCAGCAACAGGCATCAGAGACCCTTCCCTGCTGCCAGCGTGGGCTGCTTGCACTTGAGCCACAGCACGTTCAGACCAAGATGACTTGTTTTGCGAACTACTTAGGCCAAATCAGAGCCACAAGGGAGGAAGGGTGAGGACTCAGGACATCTAAGTTTCTTTTCTATTTCTGTAATCAATTGCATTTGGCTCTGGCTTCATTATTTTTGATGTTTTTCTTAGGTGAAAGCAGGGCTAGTACTCATTCAGTAATGATGGCTTGAATGGCTTGGACATTAATAGGATCAGTGATACAGTAATGTCTCCAACTAGAAATAAGCTTTAAATATCTTGAGAAAGGAACCAAGCATCTTTCTATGAAAGATATTCAGACATTGACTCTCAGCCCTTTCTGTGACTGCCATGGTAGTTCCTGAGCCAGGGAGTGAGGAGCCACCAAGGCTGCAGATGAGAACGTGTACACAGATCCTCCTCCAGATATTTTGTCTTCTATAAACTTTAAAAGAAACATAAGAGCTGACTTTATAATGCATGCATAAGCTACTAAGCCAAATAACCTGTGACACCCTAAATTTAAGGCAATCCCCAAATGGATGTGGAGAGGGATAGATATTTTGTCACGATATGTTTTGTGCATAGCATGCTCTTGACTGGAAACACAGGTTTTTCCTGTCTGTGGAGCTTGCTGTCCTGCAGAAAAGGCAAGTGTCACGGGCATGAAGACAGCATAAGCCACTGCTAGGAAAACGTGTGCAGACAGACACCTCTCCCCACTCTAGCAAACAGATTTACCTATTTAAACTTTACTGAGGTTGTTCTTCCCACTTGAATCTTCAAAATAAAATCAACTCAGTTATGTGACTAAGCTCAAGCAATAGAAAATAATGAGAAAATACTGGAGGGGGAGGGATGGAAAAAGATATTAACTATTACTACAGGAAGAAAATTCCAGTCTTGTATGGAAGGAAATTATTCTACACTCATCATGCGGTATTCACGTGACAACCCAGTGCACAATGCTGTGACATTCAAGTAAAGTTATAATGCCATTTCTCAGATGCAGAAATATATTTGTCTGTAGTCCTATTTGATTTATAAAGGAAATTACAGAGATGACCTTTTGCCTTAATAAAATTTCTGTTAAATGGTTCACTTTGGTGGAAACATTATTGTGTTATTGGGCAGGAGTAAATCCTATACTCTAGTGAGTCAGTGCTCTGCAGACCACATGGCAGGTTTAATGCTTATGTCTAGGTTCAGAAGAAGTGATGTCCATAAACGCAATAGCAGGCTCTGCTCTGGTCTGAGAATCTACAAGGCCAGGCTCGTGTGGCATGGGGAGATGCAGTGCTAGAAGGAAGGAGTAGGCACCCATCAGGCATGTGGCTTGCAGGCACCTGAAGAAGCACAATGTGTCCAAGACAGACTGATGACTTCTGTGTATTACCAAACTGGATTTTAAGAAAAGGTATGCATCATTATCCTGTCAATAAAGATGTGAGGTGGATGAAAGCTTTTGTGTTTGCACAAAAATCAGCTGAATGCTCTGTTTCTCTTATTTCTTGTTAAGGCACAGAAAAAGAGAAGGACAAAAATGAGCAGGGATTGCTTGTAGGAGCAGGTTTTGCATTAGTGTTATTATGAGTCAACACTTCATTTGAAGTTTCTGTGTATTAGCTCCCACACATAATGTAGATGGAATGGTAGCTCTGCTGCTTCCACCTCCTTCTAACACACAACTCAAGAGATGTTGTTTTGACCAGGTTCCTAAACCTGGCTGGTAGGTTCTAGGCCAGAGTGCCTCCCCGCATTGATGTGTCTTAATACCTGCAGAGCTGCTGAGCACCTAACCTGGATTTTGGGGTTTTGGCTCTTGGTAAAAGGGGGACAGAACCACCATCTAGCAGGAAAAGAGTCACAATTAGTGCAGAACTGGCTCTAAAGTGCTTGGATACCATGGCAACACTGGTTTTCCAAAGTGAATAGAAAAAGCTTTTAATGCAAGAATGGAAAAAAAAAAAAAAAATCAGGTAGGAGTTTGGAAGGTGCAAGTGGGTTATCAAGGGATTTTATGCATGTGCCAGGGGTGATCATCATCTCCTGACATACTCTGAAGAGACCTTTTCCCCTGCTCTGCCATGACAGTTCAGATAAATCAAGCACTGTGCCACAGTTGTGATAGTGGTGTTAAATCAAAGCAGTATTTCTTGGATCCTGCCTACCTCAAAGGGGATATATCCTCAAAACTTGGATATATAGTTAATTATTGAACTTGATGATCTATGGGTCTTTTCCAACCTAAATGATTCTGTGATTTTATGAAGGTGAATTACAGCTGGGTCCCCACACAAGTAGCAGCTGGAGAAAATTTTGCCAGTTGAAAAGCAAGAATTTTGAGCTGAAGTCAGGTGGATGTGGTTGCTAGATTGCATGAAGGAACTGCAGTGAGAGGTTGAGGCCTTGGCCGAGGAAAGATAAGGTGAGGTAGGTAAAACTTAGGCTTGTGCATAAGCTGAAGTGTGCTTTAATTTTTTGTTGTGGGTGTTTCTGCTCTGAGACAGGGTACCTAAAATGCCTCACAGGGTTGGCAGGAGCTGCTGGAAATGTAGCAAAGCAGTTATTAATCCTCCTGGTTGTTTGTTACTAAGTGCATTTTACTGCTGGATGTTGGTGGAGCTGTTATTAACCAGGGACAGCGTGGCCACAGCTGAAAGTGAACTGAGTAGGAGTGCGGCTGTATGAAAGCACCTGTCTTATAAGTGTATGTGGCCTTCATAAGAGCTGCTGGGGGTAGAGGGCAGTTGTCTCACTTGGGAAAGACTCCCAGTGGAGATGTGCTGACTGCTACTGTGAAAGTTAATGTAGTGAGTTTTCAGGAATATACCTGTAGTTCTTAAATCCTAGGAATTATTTTTTCAGACTCCTGTGCATTCAGTTTTGTTCTCTGTCTTTTTTTATTAGAGAGCTACTCTAGGATTTTTTAGTGTCATTAAAAAGCATTTCTGTTTTGGTCAAAAAAGACCCGTATTGTATCTCTCTTTGTAAGAGATTTACTTTGCCTTGGAAGTCTTGCTTAAAAGCCAAAAGCTATTCTTTCCCTCTTGTTAAATGTTTAATTATGTGAATCTTTTCCCCCAGAAGCATTATTATGATATGAGCTGTTTTATGAGATGCAAACACAATGGCTAGAACAGAGATGATTTTTATGTGTGTGTTAATAAATCAAGCTGCTGTCATATCCTTCAAGAGAGAATATGAAGAAAAGTATTATGTGAAGGTGATTGTTGTGGTGGGTTTCTATGTTTTCTGGATGCAAAGCAGATGTAACCAGTGGAGTCAAAGTAGAAAAAAAAGAGTGTTTATAATAATTGGCTATTTTGCTTTTCTTCCCGTTACATCTCTTTCTATTTCTTTCTATATACTTGGTGTAGGATGAGGATTAAAAGCAAAATTATTGTTTACAGCCAGATTCAGCAGTCTCTGTGTACTGTAAAATGAATCTATGAATGATTAAACAACTTTGTGCTGTTTGTTTTTCAAGGGGGAGTTGTGAAAGAAAAGCAAGCCATAGAATTGCCATATCACTGAAATAGGCTGCATGAGTGAACCTCACATTGGCAGAATGTTCTGTATTTAAAATGTCTGTCTCTGTGTAATATGATGAGTCCCTTAAGAACTACCTTCTGCAGTTGCTCTCTGAATTGCACTCCCACTGGAGTCAAGTACATCCAGGCAAATTGGATTATTAGCTGGAAATAAATGGGTCCAGGGAGCACTTAACTGAAGGAGTGATGATGATCGTGCCCTTCAACAAAGTATAAATGCTGTCTCTTGGAAAAGAAGGAAGGAGGTTTCAGTTCTGAACATTGTCTGCTTTCTTTAAGAGGCTGTGTACTAGCTATAATGGGATGAATCATACACCTTAGTATTCATCTAGAATGAATCTTTAGCTTAGAAAATGAATTTCAGAAAATGTTATCTTCTGTGTAGTAATTTGGAAATAAAAAGAGTGATTTAGCTTTCTGTTTAGGAAAATCTTCTTAAAAAGGTATTGTTAGTTTAGTCTGTACTGTAGGTATAACATGTGTGATTAAGGCCAGCTGAGAAGAGTTAGTGTGCCTTAAACTTCAAAACCTTTCTTTGCAGTGATATTTTTAGAGTATCAGAATCAGAAAATGGAGGATGGAAATAGCTGGATTTCTTTGTTCGCTCGCATTGTCATGGTGGTGGGATGTGAGCCCCTAACAGCACTGTGTGGTCAGCGAAGTCCACAAGGAACTGAGCTGCAATGGTCATGACTGGCATAAGTGGGGGTCGATGCATGCAACACCCTGTAACAGACAGAGAAAGGAAAGGTGTATATATATATATATTTTTTTATTCCTGGACCCCATATTTAAAACTGAAAAGAGGTATGGGTGTGGGGGGAAGAGGGAATATAGTTGGATAGAAAAGGAAAACTAAAAGCATACCTTTCCTACCTGCTTCCAACTTGCAAGTTTAATACATGTGGTGGGTCTTTAGGGAAAAGCACAAATTAGACTAGTAAATTAGAAAAATAGTTAGGTGAACCCATTAAAATAACCCATGAAATAAATGGAAATATGGACAGAATGAAAGTTCTTTTCAGAAAAAAAGACTACAGGGGGAGGGATCTGTAGGAGAGGGAACCAGCTGCTCTATTAGAAAAAGGAGAATCACCCTCGTTTGGGAGGAGGAGGAGACAGACTTAATGTCATCAATATCGCTCCTCCTGTCATCACAGGTCAGCAAGGGCCTTGAATTTTACTTGTCCCTTTGGTCAATGTATGTATATTCTCAGTTAATATTTCTAATTTAAACCTGTGTATAGCAAGTGAAGGTGAAAGTCCTGTCATCTTGGCTGGGAACAGGGAAGGCGGATCTTTATTCACATTAATGGGAAGCTGTTCAAAGCAGAGACTGGTAAGGTACATTGCTTAAAGAGAACTGACACTTGCTCATTTACTTGACTGTCTAAAAATAAGACTGAATGCCCAGCAAAATGCTCATGCTCTCTCCAAAACCTCACCTCTATGCAGACAAAGCCGCTGTATTGGGATAAGCTGTTCCTGTGTCTGGTGGGAGCTATTGATCTGAAGAAACTAAAAACAGTGTTCCCACTGAAGTCTTTTTATACTGAAATGGATGCGTGCCTATCCATCGGAAGGAAACCAGGACCTCCAAAAGAACAGGATTTTTTAATTTTTTTTTTTAATGTTTTTTACTCCTTGAAGTGAGGAAAAATAACTCAAAAAATAGCTCTTCATAGAATGTTACTTATGAGCTGAACCTTTGTAACTGCACTTTGAGATAGAGGCTGTGGCTATTGCCCTTTGCTTGGTGTTTTACAGAATTAATCATGTTTCCTCCCTTGGGATTCATTATAAATGTAAAGTGCTTCTGAGACTTATGGTGGTGTCTGGGAGTCCTTTAAAATCCTCAGGAGGAAGGCTGAACTGAAAATGCAATGTACCATGAAGACTTGTTGATAAAATACAATATCTAAAACCAATTTAAACTATAGGAATCATCTTGTACATACAATTCCACTCGCTATCCCAAAGAAACATAAGGAAATTGGAGACTAAATCTATCCTAGAAATGTTACTGGAGTAAAGTTTGAAAAATGATCAGGCTGAAACAATTTCAGAAATTTGGTCTCTTGAACAGGATCCAAACAATGGGCTTGGTTAAGCGTAAGCACGGAGGGTAACAGGGCCCTCAGAGCTGTCTCTTGGTAATGGTTCTGGAGGAGAAATATTGACAGCCCTGCATGTCACTTGCAGGACTGAGAGCCAAGACACCATGACGCTGCACAAGCTCCTAAGCTACGTGAGGAGGGGTCCAGCCTGTCCACACAGAAGTGTAGGCTTTTTTTTTGTTGTGTGTTCTGTGTCCATAAAGTAAAAACTTCTAAGAGAGGCTCTGCATCTCAGATGATCCTAAATTATCTCTCCCTTCCTTTTGATTAGTGAAACACTATGAGGAATTCATTTCACCTGTTAAAGTAAATCTGCTATAAGTCTGGACAGGCAAAAGGTAGGAAGGTGACCAGCAAACATGGAAGTGGATATAGAGAGCTCCCTGTATCTGAAGGTCAAGGTGCACTGACATTCAGCTTTGCTTTGTTACACTGAGTAAGTGTAGAATTCTAAACAATACTGACATTACACAAAGGATTTAGCGTTAGGAGCTTGACCTGTGCTTTCCAAACAACAAAGGATACTGAAATTTCGCTGCAGTACACAAGTGAAACTTATGTGAACGGTTGTCTTTGCTATGCACTGTACTGGTGCATGTGTGATCAGCTTCTTTTTGCTACAATATCCTTCTGGTCCTCAAGTAATGATCCTTAAAAAAATCTCAGGTGACTTCCTCAGTTTGGCAAATTGCTGATAAGACTCTCTTTTTCCCCCATGCTCTTGATTAATTTAATTTTACCTTTTGTGAGGTGATTTGCTCTAACACTGGGAAAGTTGTACCTGCTTGAAAGAATATGGAGTAGGGCCTTCACGGAGAAAAATACAGTATCCAAATCCCACATGGAACATTTGTCTGCAGAGTTGGCTCAAGTGGTGTTACTGTGAGATGTCAATGAATGGAGCTGGATAATGTCATAGTGCGGGAGGAAGGTTCACAAGCTCTTTGAGTTGCATCTGTATGGAGATCCAAGGGCTAGAAAAGATGCTTCTCTCTGCTGAACTTCCACACAGATGACACAAAAGGTAAAAATAAAAAAAAAAAAAAAACCCTCGGGTGTAGTTCAAGCTATGGTAACAGGGTTTTAAGTCAGGGCCCTGTGATGATATCACAAATGGAGTGGACAGGGCTTTAGCTCCCTCCTGTTAACGGATGTTCAGTTCTTGTAGTGTCATCACGTGGCAGTGAATGTGTAAGGACACTGCCACATGCAGTTCATGGCTGTACTCAACCCTTTGAAGTCCTGCTGCCCTAACCAACATACAAATGGCAATCTCTGTAATGCAGAACCTAGAAGCAGGTAGAAGAAATAAATGCAGTTTAAGTGGATCATAGTAACAAGTTTTGTATTTAGACTGATTTTTGTTTCCATCAGTCCAGATCCTCTTAACTTCTGCCTATTATTTCACTGCACTCAGTCTGAGGACACAAGCAGATGATAAACACTTTCAAACTGGTGATCAACCCCTAATGGAGATTAAGTGTCACTGCAGCTGAAATAGAGTGAGTACTGCAACTGTTCAAAGAAGTCAAAGTCACAGGGGACTGCAATGACTTAGAACATCAGGCGCATCTCTGAAAAAAGTTTGAACAGGGGACCATGTGATTTGGTGAACAGGAGTCTGTACAGTTCCTGGTTGTTTGTGTTAATGGTTAATAACTCTCACTATTCATTCATCTCAACTGGATTGTCTGTGCTTGTGTGTGGTTTTTATCCTGAACACCAGATTTTCTTTGTGAGTTTTCTTGTTGCACTGTCCTGCCTCTGCCAGACTTAAAATTTTCTTTGTCTTGGTGAGGAGCCTGCCAATAACGGAGCTATGTAATTCAAACACTAAAAAATCTTTTGTTTACATTTTTGATTGTTGGATTAACTGAACTGACTTCCTGTTGTCCCTCCCTGACAAGTACATGTTTTCAGTTCTTGAATTAACCTCTGTAGGCCTTTTGGGTACTCTATTTATCAAAACTTTTGGTGGATCAGAGATCACAACAGCAGTTTCAGTCACTTCTAGGAGGTGGAATGTTGAGCTGCTCCGTAACCCTTGAACAAAGAAACTGAAACTCCAAATTCACCAGTCTGAGTGAAACAGCTTGTTTAACACTTGGAAGTGCAAATAATCTAACTCTTTAATAGAAGGTTTATTAAAGTTACTTGCTTTAGAAACAAAATTTTTCAGAAGTCTATTCTGTTTCTTAACAGTTAAAAGTTGCATGTGCTTGCTGTAGTCTGCCACTGCCTGAATGATAACACCACAGGACTCTGAGGCCTGATAGAGTAGGGATAAAAGTGGCATAGGTGGCCTAAATGCCCTGCTGAAGTATTTTAGGTGGAAGTAAAAAAGCCAGAAAGAGCTCCAGTTTTGCTGTTTTTTTCCTAATTTGTTTGTTTTTTGTTCTGTCCTCCTACTTAGAAGATAATCAGAGAAATAGAAACAAGACAGAAGGTCAAGACTGAAAGGAAGGGGCATGGTTAGGTTTTTGAAAGACAGAGGAGGGAAGACAAGGAGTTAAACTTCCAGTTTAACTGGTTTTCTTTTAGGGTTATCAAAGATGGTCTCTGCTCTGTTTCAAGGAAAATGCAATTGTGGGAAGGCAGTACAAGTTGATTGCCTTAGCATTTTATAGGGAAATTTGTTCGTGGGAAACACTGAGGCTAGGCTGGCATGAGGCTTATGGAGACCTTGGATACAGTGTTTTCTGGGAGAGGGACTGCAGTCCTGCATTCATGAGTGAGATACCTTTGATTTGCTTGCACTTAACAGTAGCCTCATTGCAGGTGGGCATCCATTATGGCAACTGACTGCTATGAAAGTGTGGGAAGCAAGATGTTTTCCTGTTTCCTTCCACATGGCACCTAGAGTTTGATGATAGACAATGGGGTGTCCATTATTCATAGCAGCTTCTGGGAGTCTTATCCTCATGGACAAATGTGTTTGGACAGCACTGCTTATAAGCTGAACACTTGAACTTACAAACTTTATTTTATCTCGCTTTCAACAGGGCACCAGTTAAGGACCAGGTCACCAAGTGAAGTCTGATTTTCAGGGAGAAGCACTGACACATTCATCAGCAAGATTAAGTGCTCTGACTTGTCTTGTCAAAAACTCTGCTCAGGCCTGAGCTATCCAAGCACCCATGACCAAGCATTCTGATAGTTGGGAGTTTGCACATCAACACATCTCACCTGCAAAGCTACAAACATTGCTTTTGCTTGGCTGAAGTGCTGCTGTGACTTTACTTCTGTAGAGGGTGTTATCATTGGCTTCAGTGCTATTCAGCTGGATCGGCCTTGATATTGTAGAAACTCTGTCTTTTTAATGGTTCGGTTTTTTTTTTTTTTGAAATGAAGCATGTTTCCTAGTACTGTGATTGTCCTCACAAGACATATTTAATGTCATAGTATGATTCATGTACACAGTGTCACTATTACTTGTCGTGCTCCCTGCCATACATAGCTGCCCAGTTTCATAAAAGCAAGAGAGAAATCGAGAGTAAAATTAGTGTCCCCAATAAGAGGCGAGTGGTGCAAGACCATTAACTGATGGAATAGCAGGGCTTGTCTGTCCTTCAAATGCCACAGACTGATAAATGGGTGCTGTGCCCAAAAGATGTGCTCACTTAGCCTTTTTATTTTAATTTAAACTGATGAGGATACAAACAACCAAGCTGTTCTCAGCCTGCATAGGAGAGGCAAAATAGCTCTATTTGTGCTTGGGGAAGCTGCTATGCAAAGTGGTCAGCTGCTTCATTTCAGATAATATGTTCTGTCAATGGCAGCTATGTGTTGTGTCTGGATCTTTGAAGAGAGGTCAACTGCCTGTAATTTCCAAGATAGCTTTGTTTGTTGGAAACTATTTTGTTACATCAGAGGCCTCTAGTGCATCATCAAGCATTGTCAGGAATCAGAAATTAAGTAAGAGTTCAAGGGGAAGAAAAATGAGTGGGAATGCTGTGATTCAAAGTCACATCTCCAGATGACCAAGATCTTGAAGGCAAGCAGAATGATATTCATTCAGTAGAGGAAGAGGTTCAAAGTTGATACTGAAACATATGTTAGTAGTTAGTTAATAATAATTTAGTATTTACTAACCAATTTCCACACTTTGGTAAAAGCATCATTTCAACTTGCTCACAATTTCACTCTCCACATAACTCAAGAAACAGCTATTTTTGTGCTGGTTCTCTCCTGTGATGGAAGAGGTGTATTGAAAATGTGAGTGATTCCCATGTATACAGTATATACAGATCTTTTGAGACTATTAATACTATACTAGTTACTATAAGTACGTGCTTATCAAAGGTACAGGTATTTAACCTTCTCTGTGTTCAACGTGAAGCTGAATTACAAATTCAGCTAGGTTATTAGGAAGGACAGCCAAAATCTTTTCCTCATCTGTTGGAAGTAATCTTGGCTGTAATTTGAAGAAATTATTCAAGGGACAAAACATGCAATCATACAGTGTTAGTCTGTGTCAGCTCTACAAAGTGATTGACTTAAGAATCTTTATGAATGCCTTCTGAAATGTTATTGTAAATCATCACTAAAACCTATGTTTAGTTTTCACAGACACGTTAAGACCTGTGTTTTGATTAAATGTAAACATATAGAAGCAATATGCAAGAAAATTCTTATAGGTATTAAATTCAGGTTTTAGTAGAATTAACTTTGCACGTGTATGGACTCTTCTTCCATGTTTTTGTGTGGCTTGTTAGACATTTCTGCTCAGCAAAGGGAGTTCCTGAAATATAAGCGAACCGTCACTTTTAGTGTTCAGTTTGGGAAGAATACCATGCTGAGGTTAGTAGCCCTCTAGATTACCACCCTGATATGTTAGTGGGTTGATGCTGGCAAGCTGGTTCTAGACTCCAGTCAGTTAAAGGAGCAAGAAAGACTGCCTCTGAACTGATCATCAAGGCAGCTTTGGTCAGAAGGGAAAGATTTCTACTACACAGAGATGATAGGTTTGATAAATAAGAAAATTGCCTCACTTCCATCTGTACTCAGTGGTGAAAGTGTGGGTCTGTTTTGATGCTTCTCTGTCACCATTGTGTATGTACTGAGCCTAGAAAACAAGCTTGGATCTATGTGCCTAACTTGTAGACAGCCGAAGACAGGTGAGGTGAAACCTACCTCTCTCCAAGCGTAGAACTAGGTTTGTGCAGTGCAGCACAAGGTTTTTATTCCAGAGAGCTGAATCGCTTCTATTCCAGCTTCCTCCACAATGCCTGTGTAATATAGGCAGACAGCGGTGTCTCAAGGCTGTCACAAATCTGCTGTAGCCCTCCCCTTAATCAGGCATGCAGTGGCCTGGGTGGGTCACAGATTAAACCATCAGGCTGCTGCTGGTTATGTCTGTGTCTTGGAGAGAGAGAAAACAAAAAATCAGGTTGCCAAACAGATATGCATGAGGAAACCACAGCCCCTAAGACAGAATGATGCAAGTAAAACCAGGCATCACTGTTATTGTGTGAATAAACTGAGAAGTCTGTGATTTGTGACAATGGGTTTTGTAGTAGTAGGAAAACACAAGTAGGTGGAACTTGTGATGACAAGGGCAAGAAAATAGGATGCTCCTGAAACTAACCAATCTAGGCATTATGTTGATTTGGGTCAGAAAGAGAAAAGAGACAGGTTTTGATATGCATTACCTGCAAGAGATAAAGTCAAGCTGCTTAATACCAGTTCATGCATACCAAGTAATGGCTTAAAGCCAGCAGCCCTTTCAGGTGGATCTACATTCCTCCACAGAGCTCAGAAACGGAATACTTGGCTCATGCTAACTTTTCCAGCTGACCTGCAATCACTGGTGTCTGTCAGGGGAAACGGAGAGAGTATGCCTATAGTTTGCATTGGCTTCAGATTTTTCTTTTTAATCTTCAGAATTTTTATGTAGGCAACATGCAATTAATGAAATGGAAGGAAAAAGCAGTATTCACTTTCATAAGATTATTTTATTTCTAATGTGTTTCATGTTTTATTTCAGTTTGCCAACTTCTTTATTCTTAGCTTTATGTGGAAACAGAATGCACTTATCTTGAAAACAACCTCAAAATCTAATTTTCCTTTGTAAAAGGAGGGAAGGGGGAAGTAAGTACCAGGTATTGCAACATGGGTATGGGTTAGCTGTGGCTGTCAGCCCAAGTCTCACACAGCTGCTCAATCCCTCCCTCCCCTCCTCAGCAGAATAGGGTGAGAGAATGGGAAGAACAGGAAGGAGAGAAAAAATAATGGTTTGGGATGAAGACAATGAAATTACTTGCTAATCACTGTCACAGGCAAAACAGACTCAGCTTGGTGAAAATTGGCTAACATTTTAATGTTAACTGGGAATAAATTATCTACTAATTTGGGTTGTGGGAAACAAAAAGGCAAACATTGATGTAGCACTGTTCCTCCCCCCTTTCTCAGGCTCAGCTCCATTTCTTCACTCACCACTCCTACTTACCCATCCCCCTCCACCTCCTAAACCCTGAGTAGCACAGTGGGGACAGGGAGTTATGGTTAGTATAAAATGGTTTCCTTCTGCTGCTCCTTCTTTCTCACTCTTTTTCCTCTGCTCCAGCATGTGCTTTCTATGGGCAACAGTCCTTCAGGAATATCCATCTGTTCTAGTGTGGTCTTCTCCACAGAGCTCTCCTCTGGCACCTGGAGGACTCATAATTTTATTTTTTCCTTCACTTATTTTTTTCATACAAGCGACCCATATGCACCTTAGGTATGTGAAAGGTGCACAGTAATGTTATTTATCTAATTGAAGGAATGATAATAACTTCCACCTCAGCTTTCTGTGTAATATAGAGAGAATGGCATGTAATTTTTCTTACTAGGTTTAAAGCACACATTTAATACCGAACCTTATGATTGAGTCTTGTTGCTACTTCAGTAACAAACACCATAGTTATTTTTGTCTTCTCAGCAGAAAATATGTGAAATTAAACAGCTAAAACCAAGTGAAGTCTGGAGATAATTGTTCTTCCTCAGAGCACAACTTATTCAATACACAGGCAAAAGACTTTGATACTGACAAAGGTAAGACATTTTTATCTACAATGCTCTTGTAATCTATGGACCAGCTCCTGAAATGCCATTTGTATCATAGTAACTCCCTGTGCAGAGGATAGTGGAAGGCTTTTGTGAATTATGTGAACACTCTGAGACCATGGTGGTCCCCCAAGTGTAATTTAAAAAAGAAAAAAAAAAAAAAAGTGGGATTTGGAAGCAATGACATATAGTGATATTGAGTTAATTAATAGATTTTCCCATTCTACTAAAGCATTAATAAGGTCCAAAGCTTAAAATATCACTTATAGTGTTAAAATATGTTGCAGTTCTACAACAAATAACAATGACTGATGACATAAATATTGTGCTCCAGGACATGAGCTGAAGACTAACACACAGACAAGAAATATTTTAGCTTACGTTATCTAACTCTTGCATGTTTTTGTCTTTTAGTTGAACTCATCTATTGCTTGTTACAATGATGGAATGTACATTGCACATGGAGTTCACCTGTTATGAGGTCTGGATACATCTTTTTTTTTTTATCCTATACCTCTACTACCGTGTTGCTAATGTTTTTATGATTGTTAGTCTAGGTTTAATATCTTCAAAGAAAAACAAGTGGAATGTGTATTTTTTAAAATAAAAAGTTGGCATTACTCCAGGGTAATTTCTGAAGTTGACCTAAAGAAGGTCTGGAGATTGTTAATCACTTAAAAGACAGCTTTCTACTTAGCATCCATTGAGGAAAGGACTGGTTTACATCCTCTATTAATATTTAATTACTAAAGAAAATAAGATGGAACTGTTATGATACAAGCAACTTCCTGCATCTGGTTACGAAATGGATTCTCAGTTTGAAGCCTGGTCTATTTTAACAGTGCAAAATATGTTGCCTGGAGCAGCTTATGTTTCAGTTACAACAAAATAACCATATTTGAGTGTTCAAAGGGTGCATTACAAAATTATAAAAAAGAGTCAAAAATGCTTTTCTTAGTTTGCAATGGTTATCTGCTATTTGCAGCATTCTTACTCAAGGTGCTTAAATTTATTTTCTTTCAGTTGCATGATTTTGTGCTCACATTTATATTTTGCCTGCTATTTTTCTTGCTTATGGCCACTGATTTTGTGAAGTTTTAATGATATATAGATTTTAACACTGTGATCTCCCTTTAACAAATTGGAGTCTTTCAGCTTAAAAAGACTATGAAAAGTCTATTTATTCAGTCTGACTGACGTCTAAAGTTACTTGATAGCATCCTTCTAATATTCACAAAAGAGCAACAGGGCAGATGAAATTACAATTGGAAACTCATCAAAGTAAATTGATGCCTCTCTTGGTCCTGGACATTGCTGTTAGCTGTCTTCAGCTTCAGAATTAGGAGTAGTGCCTAATAGTAGAGGTTCAAAGCTCTCTTTCAGCTGGGGCAAGCAATAAAATTAATTCTGCTGGAATGGATGAAAAAAATGGTCACCCAGCCCCTAAACCTGAAGATGAACTAAATGTAAGTAGGTGACCTAAGCATTTGTGATTTCCTACGCTTATTGACACTATTTAATCTCTTATGATTTAATTATCAAGTATTAAACTTAACAGCCCAGATGATTTGTTATAACTTTGGTTTATAACTTAATCTGAAAATGTCAACATATGTCTCTATTTGCTAATAACAAGTATTTTCAGACAGTTGAAATGATGGGAACATCAGTGTGACAATATGAAAAGCTTATAGTGGTGTCGTGGCAGTGTGTTTTTCCAATGAGAAATTAATTTCTAGTCAGGGAAGGCAATTTTAAAGTAGGTGAAGTGCTTTGCTTTTCACTGAGAAGACACGGAAGGGGATTATTGACATGACAAAGTAATTAAATAATTTAGTGCATGGTGATAGGCAAATTACAATTTCATCTGGAAACTAATTATAGAAGAACTAAAGTGCATTATAGAGGAAAGCTAACTTGAGATTTGTGATCATTATTGAGGGAACGAACAGATTATCTTTGCCTTTGTTTTTGGTACTATAAAGTGTTTATGGTAAATTATATTTTTTTTTTTTAGAATAAGGTTAGAAATGCAGTAGGTGCAATGAAGACATTAGTTGTTTCCACCGCATACTAAATAGTCCAGTGATGTCAGTCTTGAACAGTCTTTAACAATCCTTGACAGGAACTTTGTTGTATCTCTTTTTTAAAAATAAATCTGTCTAGTTAGATCTAGAGCTACAAAAAGGAATGACATGTGAAAGCTTAAATATAAAATATTATTGGGGGAAGATTGACGAAAACAGCAACTGTCCTCACTGATCCATATTGGCCCAAACTTCAAATATCAGAACAGAGCATTCATTGGGCTGTCTCAAGCTGTCCTATTGAATGCTTGAGTCTATAAGGGAAGAATATTACACATGGCAGATCAGAGCTTTAGCCAAATAGGAAACTTGGGTTTCACCACTACACAGAATTGGACTCAGTTGGGTTTTTAGAACATACAGAAGACAGGCAAATAGTCCTTCTTGAGAACATGCAAAACAAGTGCAGTTAACTACCTAGATGTGAGTCTGAAATTTTTCAGTTCAGTGTTTTCACATTTTGTTTGAGGAAACCGTAAAGTGTGCTACTAGGTCTTGTTACTCATTTTTCTTTCCATCTCAGAACATCCTCAACTCTAAAGTCAAAGGTTGCCAGCCGTTGTATTTGACCACAGGACTGACAGAACTTCTGTGATGGTGCTGTTTATGCTCTCTGTGAGGATACACAGAGCTCTCTCATTGAAGACATGGTTCCACTGAGTTTTACGTATCTCCAGGGCTGGAGATTTCATGACCTCTCTAGGCTCAGGTTCATGACCCTCATGGTTAAAGTAATTTTTGTTTGGTTTTGGTTTTTTTTTTTTTTTTTTCCTCTCCATCACCCTCCTCCCCCTGACTCCCCCAGATGGAATTTCGTCTGCTGCCATGTGTGACTGTGGCTTTCTCTCCACTGTGCAGCAGTGAGAAAAGTATAGCTCTGCTTTATCCATAACCCACTTTAGGTAGGAAAATCTATAATTAGATTTACACTGACTTTGCCTTCTTGTTTCCATCTAAACAACCCCAGGGCTCTCAACTTTTTGCTGTACGTCATATCCTCCAGCCCCTCACCTCTTGGTGACCCTCTCCTGAATTCACTTGAGTTTATCAATAACTCTGTTATACTGATGGGCCCAAAACTGGACACAGTACTTCAGATGTGGTTCTACTACTATTGGGGAGAAGGAAAAATCCACTTTTTTTGTAGATTTTCACAGCACTGCTTTTGCAAATGGCTAGTAATGAGTTTTCCTGGGTATCAAGTCATAGTTTTTTGTAGCCACTGTAATAAATTTAGCATCCCACATTGACCGCTCAAGTGCAGCTTTTAGCTGAGGGCTTCCTGCCTTTAATAGTCTTCTCTCTCCTCAAGTGAAATATAGGTAGTGTCCACACCTTTTAGTTTACAGCAGGCCACAGACTCTTGCAGTGTACCTTCTGAGAGTCTGCAAAGAATTAAATGATGGTAAATATCCTGGCAGCTTGTTGCAGACTTTCTCCTTGCTGCCTACTCTTTGTAGCTCTGAAGCAGCTAAGAAGGGTCTATTGAGCAGAGAGAACAGCCAGATTTGCTTGAATCTGGATCTGTGCTGTTGTACATGCATCTATTTTCCTGTGGTTGTGAATTCCTCTGTGTATTTCTGTGTGGTCACAGAAAGGGATAGGTGATGGGACAGGGTGTGTCCCACAGCAGCATGTGGCTATCCGCACCTTGAACAAATCATACAACAGTTATTGTTGGCCTTTGTCAGAGATTCCTGGCTTGCATTGCTGAGAGATGATGTACCTCTAAGTAGCTCCCTAGCCCACAAGTGACATAAAATCAGCTGTGAGGTGGGGGAGACCAAATTTGAAAATGCCCTTAAAATGAATTGAGTTGTTCCAAAGATGAACACAAAAAGGAGCTTTTTCCTTATATTTAAGGCAGTGAAGTTCAGTTTTATCTTTGCATATATGAGGTCCTGAGACAGGTCTTTTTACCTCAAAGTTTGTTTTGTGCTTCACAGAAGGCTTCACACTAAAACTCTCGCTGTTGGTTGCTCTCTGATGTTTGTCTACACCTCCAGTCATGCAAAACCCACAACTACTTAAGTCAGCCTCTTGAGAGCTTCCCTCTCACTATTGTCAACATGATTTTGGAGTATTTTTCTGGAGTGTTCCTTATTGATGTAGCAATATTATATAACTTACGTTATAGCTGTGATTTAAGGAGGAAATTCAAGGTATTTTCTAGTTCTAATTCTGTTTCAGCTAGGTATCACAGCTATGCTTGTGTTCATATGCAGTGCATTTTGTCATTAATGCCCTGAGTCATACAGGAATTTGCCGTCTAACCTCTGCAGAGATGAGACAACGAATTGACTTGAGAAAAGGTGGTTGAGCCTCTCGATGATCTCACAATAAGTTATTTGACTATCACTGGAGGTCTCCAAGAGGGAATGTTATGAAGTCCCAGAGATTTTCCCCAGGCAGCTCTTGCTGTACCTGCAGGAACGGATGGCCATTATTTGTATGTTCAAATGCACTCATTATCTCCTGCAGAGGAAAATGTCTGGGGGAGTGTCTTCTACAAACAGACATAACAGAAGAGACAAAAATGTAGATAGAAACTACTCCTGCAAATGCAGAAATGGTCACATAGTAGTCTTTTGTACCTAGGTGAATATGGTCAGGAGATATTTTGACTCTAGCTTTAGAAAAATATGAGACTGTGGTTCAAAATAAACTGCTAAGGGGATGGATATCCAGGTGGTGACCTTCTCCAGTCCCATCCCAGCAGTACCTGTGCTGTGTTGTCCTGTTCACTACAGGGCACTTCTCAGAGACATACAGGAGGAAGCTGTCCATACCCCCTATTCCTCCTGAAAGGAAGCAGAGGTGTTTTGGTTTTTTTGTGGGTTTTTTTTTTGTTTGGTTTGGGTTGGGTTTTTTTGATTGTGGTTTTTTTTTTGTTTTGTTTTTGTTTTTTGGTTTGTTTTTTTTGGTTTTTTTTTGTTTTTTTTTTTTTTTGTTTGTTTGTTTTTTTTGTTTGTTTGTTTGTT
>JAAGNO010029224.1:54517-67174 GCA_033439905.1 Ceryle rudis
GTCCACCAGGACCCCCAGGTCCCTTTCCCCCATGCTACTCTCGAACACGTCAGTCCCCAACCTGTACTGGCACTGGAGTTATTCTTTCCCAGATGCGAGACTATGCTTGCCCTTGTTGTATTTCATTTGATTTCTCCCTGCCCAACTCTCCAGCTTGTCTAGGTCTCGCTGAATGGCAGCACAGCCTTCTGGTGTGTCAGTCACTCCCCCCAGTTTTGTGTCATCAGTGAGCTTGCTGACAGTGCACTCTGTTCCCTCATCCAGGTCACTGATGAATGTATTGAATAGTGCTGGCCACAGTACCAACCCCTGAGGGACTCCAGACCATAACAGGCCTCCAGCTAGACTCTGCCTCATTGACCACAACTCTGACTTCTTTCCTTCAACCCATTCACAATCTACCTCACTACCTGATCATCCAGACCACACTTTCTCAGTTTAGCTGCAAGGATGTTGTGGGAGACAGTGTCAAATGCTTTACTAAAATCAGCATAAACCACATTCACTGCACTACCATCATCTATCCACCTGGTTATTTCTTTACAGAAGGCTATCATGTTGGTCAAACATGAATTCCCCTTGGAAAAACCATGTTCACTGCTCCTGATGACCCCCTTGTCCTTGACGTGCCTAGAGACAGCGCCAAGGATAAGTTGTTCTATCACCCTTCCAGGGATGGAGGTGAGGCTGACCAGTCTGTAGTCACTCAGGTCCTCCTTCTTGCCCTTTTTGAAGACTGGAGTGACATTTGCTTTCTTCCAGTCCTCAGGCACCTCTCCTGTTCTCCATGACTTACTAAAGATGATGGAGAGTGATCTAACAATGACTTCCACCAGCTCCCTCAGCACTCGCAGGTGCATCCTATCAGGGCTTCTGGACTTACGTATATCCAGATTGCTCAGTTGATCCCTAACCCAGTCCTCATCAACCAAGGAAGTCTCTTCCTCTTTCCTGACTTCCTCTGGGGCCTCAGTGGTCTGGGGCTCCCGAGGATGGTCTCCAGCAGTATAGACAGAGGCAAGGAAGGCATTCAGTAACTCTGCCTTGTCTGTATCCTCTGTCACCAGGGCACCTGCCTCATTCATCAGTGGGCCTACATTGTCCCTAGTGTTTTGTCTGCAATGTATTTGAAGAAGCCCTTTCTTTTGACCTTGACATCTCTTGCAAGGTTTAACTCTGAGGAGGCCTTAGCTTTCCTAGTTGCCTCCCTGCATCCTCTGACAACAGCCTTATATTCATCCCAAGTGGCCATCCCCTCCTTCCATGATCTAAAGACTCTCTTCTTCCACTTGAGTTTGCCTATTGATTCCCTGTTTAACCATGTGAATCTCCTGGCTTCCTTTCTTGATTTCCTACCTGCTGGGATGCTCTGATCTTGAAGCTGGAGTGGTCCTTGAAAATAAACCAACTATCTTGGGCCCCTTTACCTTCTAGTATCCTGTCCCACGGGATTTCCCCTAGCAATCTCTTGAAAAGGTCAAAGTTGGCCCTGCTGAAGTCCAGGGTTGTGATCCTGCTTGGTATTCTGTTCCTACTGCACAAGATCCTGAACTCCACCATCTCATGGTCGCTGCAGCCAAGGCTACCCTAAACCTTGACTGCTTCAACCGGACCCTGCTTGTTAGTGAGTATGAGATCCAGCAGTAGTGCTCTCCTAGTTGGCTATCTGCCATTTGCATCAAAAAGTTATTGTCAATGCACTGGAGGAACCTCCTGGACTGTGACTGGCTGGCTGAGTAGGCCTTCCAGCAAATATCTGGATAATTAAAATCCCCCATGAGAACCAGGGCCTGTGATTGCAAGGCTATCAGCTACCTGTAGAAGGCGTCATCAGCTTCCTCATCCTGATCAGGTAGCCTGTAATAGCCACCCAAAACAGTATCACCCATGCCAGCCTATCCCTTAATTCTTACCCACAAACTCTCAACTTGCCCCTCATCCTCTCCTGGACAGAACTCAATGCGTTCTAGTTGCTCTTTCACATAAAGAACAACTCCACCACCTTGCCTTGTTTGACTGTCTTTCCTAAAAAGGACATAGCCATCCATGACCACATTCCAGTCATGTGACCTGTCCCACCACATCTCTGTAATCGCCACCAAATCATAATCCCTTTCCTGAATATAGATTTCCAACTCCTCCTGTTTATTCTCCATGCCGCATGCATTGGTGTACAGGCAGCTTGTTAATCACAAATTCGGTTCTGAAAAGGTCTGTTTGACATTTATATTCACCAAAAATTTCATGTATTTCACCCTACAAAATGGGGTCTATGAACAGAACTCTACAAAAACCCTTCAAAACTTAATTGCCACTTTTGAGACACTAAACCAATAAAGTCTTTTGCATTTAAATTGGTATCTGCTGCTAGTCTTCTGCCTTAAAGCATCTATAGCTACCCTAGATCGTTCAAACAAGTTTACATTTACATTTCCTTCTTGTGCTAGGTATTCTAAAGACCGTTACTCTTCCCAAACACCTTGCATCTGCTCTACAATGGGACGTAGGGGGCAGGAATCTTGGTTAAAAGTGAATTTGACTTTAAAGACATTCAGTGTAGGTAGGAAAAAGACATTAATAATGGGAAATGCAGCACTGTCCACATAAGGTTTCGGAGCAATAGTACGAAAACTGCTATACAAACAAAAAAATAATAATGTCCTTCATCTGCTCTCGACAGAGCGGCTCTAACCTGTTGTAAGCCCTCTGCCTTGCTCTTGTCCCTAAGTATCCTGCTGTTGTCACACACAGTGGAGAGAGACGACAGAGAGCATGTATGAACTGCCAATGTCACCACCTCCTACATGAACATAGCTTGGAAAATATTTTTTTGTCTCTAAACTTAGCCCGAATTCAGCAGTAGATTTTACACTGCTGAAACTGCACTTCTTGGTGATGTGACTGCTGACTAATATTGCTAACAGAGATATGGGGGATTTGTTTGGTTGGTTGGTTTTGGTTTTGGTGTTGTTGTTTTGTTTTCTTTGAAACCCTTTTGTTCATAGCTTCTGACCCAGAGACCCTCCAGAGTGGTAGTAAAAGAACCTCTCAGGATAGGCTCCTTTCCCCTTTGATAGTAACAGTAATATATAAAATCCCTTGTATCCTAATGTGGAGAAAAGCTGTTCTCCATCCATTTTATTTAGTCCCCTAAAATAATCGTTCACGTTTCCCATGTCAAACACTGAAAGGTAGAGATTAATATTAATGTGATTCTTACAGCCTTTGCTTCAAAATAATCTGTGTTACAGTCCCTTGGGCATTAATTTTAATCATTAAGCAACAAGATGAGGTTGGAACAGCTTGAGGTACATGCCACCTTGTGGCTCTAGAAGCATGCCTCTTTGAACAAGAGGAGTGAAAGTTACTGTCACCTGGTATCTTTACATACACACAAAGAACTGGTGGAATTGAGAGCTTGTTTTCCCCAAAGGCAGTCCTACAGTGTGAAATCAGCAGGTTTTGCTTCTTCACACATATACACTGAGTATTGGAAAGAAAGAGGTTATTGAGTCTCCATTCTTAGAGACATTCTTTGGAGATGTTCAACTGGATGTGGCCCTGAGCAACCTAGTGTACATGATCCTGCTTTGAGAAAAAGTGTTGGACTAGATGATCTGCATTGGCCCCTTCCAATCTCAGTCTTTCTCTGATTCTGCAGAAAAACCTCTGATATCTGCTGTTAACCACACCTTAGTAACAACACACAATATGTTATGAGAACGTGCTTATTTCCCAAAAACTAGCCCTTAAATTTCAACATCAGCATAGGGAAGCCCTATGTGTTTGGGATTTGCTGGGCAAAGAATGTGCACCCTTTTCAAAGTTTCTTTATTTGGAAAAAGCATTGCTGTACACATCTTCTAGCCATGGGCAGATTTGATTGTTCCTGGGAATATTGGACTTGCTATGGGCGCATTGAGGAGCTGGTCTGTTCATGTCTGCTGCTCTGCCTAGCTTGGCTGATGTGTGTCCAGAGCTACATACAAATTGCATATTCCTGGTGGAAAAGAGGAAGTTCCTAGGAAAGAATAGGCATACAACATCTCTAGGTAGGGCTGATTTTCAGAAGTGTTAAATCTTAGTATTTTCTCTTTCAGATGAACTTGGTCTACGCAACCTCCTCTTTCTCCAAATTTTATAAGCAGTCCACAGTTTCAGAAGTCAGGTAAAACTGTGGTTAATGTAATTGCTTTTCTGCTGGGTAGTCTATAATGTAATGATCCTACAAAAAAAGCCTATAGTTATGATTTAATCTCTTTGTTATATACTTGTACTGATAGCAAAATACTTTTATAACCTGTACCAATTCCCTTCACAAAAGTAAGGGCAAACTAAAGTCATATAAGCAGTTCTTGTCTACCAGAAGTATAATCCAAGGTAAATGAAAATTATGTCCCTAAAGAGGTCTGGTGATAATTTGGATGATAGGTCACACAGAACTTTAGCCACTTCAACATGCTGCTAGTAATGTTATTAGTATACAGTTATTTTCTACTGACAGAAGAAGGGGAAAATCTCTATAATATCATAAAGGACATTCTGATATTATGTATGCAATTAATGCTAGAGGATTAGTTATTTCAATCCTCTTGAACCAAACGCAATTTTGTTAACCGCATACAATTTTGGTTCATGAACAGGTGTTTCCACTTTTGATTTATAGGTCTTTCTCTCCACTAGCAGGCAATGATGAGAGTGACCATGTAAGGCCTCTAACGTGTTAACTAAATAGTCTAGGAATCATATCTTACCTAGTGCAAGGTGAGACACATAGCAAAGCAGAGTTCTGCATTTTTTGAAATAATTCTATTATTTATGTTTTGATCTTTAGGAGATAATTCAGCCCTAATTCAAGTAGATATTATGATTTACATAGATCTCAAAAGTCAGGAGCCCTTGGGAAATCAGCCTAGTGAAGATTCCCAACTGGGTATGAAGACTGTGTTCTGGGGGCTTCCTTTTTTTCTTCTTCTTTCTTTTTCCCTTCCCTTCCCTTCCCTTCCCTTCCCTTCCCCTCCCTTTCTCCCCTCCTCCCTCTCTCTCTCTCTCTCTCTTTTTGTGTGGTTTTTTTTTTTTTTTTTCCCCCATAGAGAGGAAAAATACATTCAATGTGTCAACGTAATAAGACAAGATGGAAATGAGCCATATACTTCTTAATTTTTAGTTCAGAAACTTGTGTTAAGAGCCTAGTCTTCGGAAAACTTTGAACGTCATGATAATCTACAGGACCTTTTTATTTCAGTAACAACAACAATGGAGGTCTTCTTATTCATTTCTGGATCGTATTTGTGGTACCACAGGCAAAAGGCCAAGTGCTGTGTGAGGATTGTGTGGCTGCCATTTTAAAGGATTCCATTCACACAAGTATCATTAACCGGACCTCTGTGGGAAGTCTTCAGGGCCTTGCAGTTGACATGGACTCCATTGTACTAAGTGGTTAGTATTAGCACGTACCCATATCCTTGAGGAAACAAGTCAACATTTTTATCTTGCAGTAGAAAAATCTATAAAGAAACCAAATTCTGTATCCAGCATATTTAGCTTCTAATATTAAAATTATTATATAGAAAAGGAAAAAAAAAGGAAAATCAAAATCAGATATGAGGTCAAATCAAGGTAGGTTCAAAGTATCCCTGTGAACACAGATTGCAAAGCTTCCTTTACTTGGAGTGCTTATGTTGATAATGCATTCCAGTCTTAGCTCCTTTAAGGCACTCCAGCCTTAGCTCCTTCAAATTCAGGAGCTAAGGCTGACACCTCGTAGCTTAGATTTGGGTTAGTCTGTAACTTAAAAAGGATAAAAAGATGAGGGGTTAGGGCTTCCACACAGATCAAACTTCAGCCTCTCAATTGAAAATGAGATGCTTGTCACCCCTTTATTAAAGATATGGATTATAAAACTGCCCATTTATTAAACAGCTCCTGAGCCCTTCCTGTCTGGGGAGGAAATTAGCAATGTATGGTTCAAGTTTCTGTTTTATGTAATTAGCTACAAAATGTGTGATTTTCAGCTCTATGAGCAAAGGACAAACCACGTTCATTTGAAGAACTTTTGTCTAATGGAAAGCTGAAAGACTGTGACCAAGGGTGAGAAAATTACCTCCTGGGTACCTCTGTCTCAGTCCTTCAACTAAATTTGACTGCTCAGTTGACACGCAGTCTCATCTTGCCTCAGGCACTAAGATGTCCAGGATCATGGTACCTCCAAAACTGCTTGCAGAATTTGCAGAAATGAAAAGGGCTTGGTCAATGTCCCTTGCTGAGATAGCCTGTTTGTCCTGTATTTTTAGTGTTAGGATTAAAGAAGTGTGATTGAATCAAACACTGAATTCTGGATTTTGCGTAAATGAGAGAGACTTACACGACTCTTTTTTTCTGTGCAGCAGGTCTTCGATCAGATTATTGGTCAACAACAGGAACAGGTAATTCACCATTTTGGCATCTTCATTGCAGAGGAGAGGTGGAGAACAAAGCTTTAGTTCATGTCTTAGACAAAAAGATGCTGCTCAGTATTTATTTAAGAGGGTAAAACTCAGCCTCAGCATCTATGTCCTGAGTTGCTGTAACTGACCAAGAATCTGCATGCGACAAATATAGGAAGTATCTGCCTTCAGTCAAACTGCTAAATTTTTCAGATGGACTTGGTGGCGTGATAGGAAATAAACTCACTTTTTTTGCTGTTCACTCAGTGTTGAAGAGAAGGTTAAGCTTTTCTAAACTGGGCAGTACTGAATTTAAATCTATTTATTGGCTTTTGAGATAAACAGCAGCAATGCTTTTGTCCATCCTTTATCCTCCTTTAATCTCTTTTCTTCAAGGTTAATGTTGAGTTTTTCTTTTGATTTAACTTAGAATAAATGTACTACTAGTCTAAGCAATAGTATGTTAATCACCTTTGATGCAGACACCTGATAAATGTCTGTCCGTCCAGCAGTTGTCAGTTATAGGAATGTCTTTGTTTCCCTTGTTCCTTGACACAAGCTTATATCTTGTGAAGTTGCACTGTTTCATTTTTTAAGGGCTTTATACCTTTTCATGTCTACATTTGCCTTTGCTGAGTCATTAACTCAGACTAATTCAACAATTGTGCTTCTATCTGTGTTTTCTGCTTCTGTTATCTTTCAAGGTTTTATCTTGCATGCTTGCTCAGAATTTGGTAATTACGTCTGTCACTACATCCAAGTCAAGGTCTCCTATTACTGCTGTCCACAGGTGGACTTTGTGGCACAGACCCTAAGCCGTGGTTTGTAATGCTTAGGCAGACATCATCCCATAATTTCTCAAAATACAAGTCAAGTTTGTTGCAGCATTCATTTGCTCAAAATCTTTCCTGACTTAAACTGCACAGCATAGCAATATCAATGTTTGTCACATATCTTTACATGCATTTTAATTACAAAGAATTTTCTGTATTGGTGCTTACATATCAATTTCTTCTCCCAGTTCAGTGTTCCAGGGCAGAGGAACTAGTACAGTCAGGTCTTGTGTTTCAATTTCTATTCCAGAATGCAGTTGCTAAAAGGGAAGAAAATAAGAGTGCAACACAAATATTGATGCTAAGGCTTTTTTAAGACTTATGTGGTGTCTTTCACACAAGGGGAGAAAGATAACCTGCCATATTCTAGATGTCTTTCAGAGAGTTACAGTGTAGTCAACCACGGGTATCAATGAGTAACTATGAAAAGTGCAGTGGTGGTACACAATGAAGTTGCAGGACAGCAACATGGATTGCTGCAGGAGTTGAGACAGTCTTATGCTGATGTAATTTCATTTGTGGTACCTGGAGTGGGTATGTTTAGGACTACAGACCATGGCACAGAGGTGAAAGTGTTAATGCAGTAGCATACAAAAAAGGTACATCACTTAGTTGTACCATGAGAACAATGGAATTACTTTGGCATGAAGATGCACCTAGTTATTCATTCAGGTACAGCACTGGAGTGCAGATTTATTGAAAAATGGGATGTAGAAGGGACTTGTAGAGATTCAGGTAACACAAAGGACTTGCTTTGTCATGGTACCTGGCTATGCAGGATCTGTTTGGATAAAGACTGCCTCCAGCTTTGGTTTCAAGCTGGCAGGCCTGCATTACTTGTTGTTCCAGAGCTAGCTCTGAATTCTTTGCACCGTGCTCTATGCCAGCAGTGAGCTAGTTACATTATTAACTACTTAGAATTATGTGACTGCCATTATTTCTAAAGATTATAATGAAAGCTGGCTTTGTGAAGGGTGAGTAATTAAGCACAAATAACTATTATAAAAAGAATGTATTGGGAAAAGATAAGAACAAGAAGGGAAAAGGAAGGACAATGGCTCAACCAAAGCTTTAAATAGCTATAACAATAATTCAGTTGAATGGTATGTGACTCTTGCAGATTATTCATGAACATTCATAGCATTAGTTTCAAGACTATAAATTAGAAGTGGAAGTCAGACAAAGCCAGCCACTTCCTGTCTTGATTAGCCACTGATTAAAAGGCCAATGTTTGTTTTAAGCCAACAATTGATAGTGAATTTTCAGTGGTCTAACTGCTGTTCCACGATAGTAACTATTTCAGAGACTTGTCTTTTGAATAGGCAGAAATTAATGCAAAGATTTACTTTGGATCTGTTTCTTCCTAATTTGCATTTTCCTCCCTCTCACATTTCAAAGAGCTATGTTAAGAATTTTAGATATGACTGAAGAAAAAGAAGTCTCTAAGCTTTTTCTGAATGGGAGCTGCAATATTGAATTGAAATGAAGACCTCAATATGTGTCTTGAAAGCAAAAATTGTTTCAACTTAACTGGAAAATTGGATGCAAGCAGGGTTATTTTCTGGTGATTCTTATTTAAATTATGACAGCCTTTTTTTCCTTTTTTCTTTTTTTTTTTTTTTTTTAATAAAAGTGTTTTGTAGGCTAGATGGCATCATTTACATTTCATGATACTGCCATTTCTAACACTTCTCCCGAAAAAGTTTTCCAGACTTGACAGGAGAAAGTACTAGTCTGAATAAATTTTGACCCTTCTTTGAGCAGGGTGTTGAACAAGGTCCTAGCATCCCTTCCAAACTGAATTAATTGATGAATCTGAATTTAACTGTAGCCCTTATACCTCATTTCACAGGCAAACATTGACAAACTTAATATTTGAACAATCATCTAAAAATCCAGAGTAATAAAAAAATGTAGCTGGATTTTTATTTTGTTTTTATTTATCATAAATATCCTAATATCCTTAGGGTTAAGAAGTTGATTTGTGCCTTGATGAACTTTTCCCAGTGAACAATGATTTAAGTACTTAATGGGCTCCACAGAGCTTTGATAACTGCAAATATCTGTTGTACAAAATAGCTGTGCTTTTGTGCGAATACCACAGAAGGACTTAGAGCACAGCCTGCGATGTTCTGTAGTTCTGTGAATAGACCTTTCCATTACCATGGTCTTGTAACTAAGATGCAAAAAAACAGCGTGGCACAGACTACTTTGTCATGTTAGTCTATGCTTTCATATGTTGCTTTAGTTAAAAATAATTTTTAGGATTACCTTTTTTTTTTTTTTGCACTCCATGAGGATTTAACAGGTTTTTTTAGTGACTGTCCAGTGTTGAAAATGTGACCCATTTCCACAGGAACAAATTGTATGTATGATCTGTATGCTGATCGCCTCAACGAGCACTTTCCTCTGGATACGCATGCTACCTCAGGGGGAACAATCTGCTATTTTAAACTGATTGCATTAGTGGGCCATCTTATTCGTCTTTCAATAGTATCTCTCCAGATTGAAGCAGATAACTGCATCAGCGACTCACTAACCATTTATGACTCTCTGATGCCAATCAAACATAAGATTCTGTACCGGTGAGTATAAATTTTTAATTGAGAATTCATTGACAATCATTAAAGTGGTTGTTTTTTGTTGTGATGTGATTTTTTTTGTTGTTTATTTATTTGGTTTTGGTTTGTTGTGTGGGTTGTTTTTGTTGTTGTTGTTTGTTTTGGTTTTTTCCTGTAGATTTGTTGATGACACTTTGGTGGGGTTTGGTTTGTTAAAAATACGCTGATCTTCATGCATTATGCACATAACAGCTGGCAAAATACTTTTTTTTTTTTTTTTAACAGAACATCAAAATTTCCTCCCCTAAGCAAACTCTTTTTCCATATGAAGATTAGTGCATTTAATATGAAGACTGAAATTCTAAAACTAAGTCTTGTGAATCTTTTGATAGTTACCACTGCTTTTTTGAGTTCAGCTCTGTTTGAGTAGTTCAGAGGGTTGTTAAAATCTAGAGTTGAAACTGATGGGTTGCGGGATATGGACTATTTTTATTATAATTTTTGTTGTCCCTATTTTTTTTTTTTCCTCTTTTAAATGATCCAGTAGGCTTGTTCAGAGATCTTTTTTGTTTGTTTGAAAGCATAAAGCAGATGGTCCTTTGACCTCTGAAGTCCTTTTCTCTGGCCTGTCAGTGTATAAGCCTCAAAAAAGAGTACTGTCTTTTCAGTCCCCTCTGAGAGCTGTCCTCTAGTAAACTGACTCACTGACTGGTCTATAAAACAACAGATGGTGTTCACATACTTGTATCAGTAGAGGACTGAAGATATCTGCTAGGTAATGCAGATGGAAGGTAACATTTAAAATTTTTTTTTTTTTTTTTTTATTTTAATGAGACTAGTTGATTGGCTCAGGTTCTTAATTTCTGACTTGAAGAATAACTTGTCCTTCCCAGTCTCCATCCCAAGCTAAATCTCTCGGTCTAGTAAAGTAAATTTTCTCTTTCTACAGGCATTTCTTTGTTTTTGGCTTCATTCATTTTTCTTGGAGTTAAGGCTGAAAGTCAGTATTATCTTCTAGAGCTAACCATTCATCTTCCTTTTCATGTTTGTAATTTCTTTCTTTTTTGTAAGAAGTGACTTTCCAGTACTTAATTTCTAACTGCCCTTGCAACAGATGCTTTTGCGTGTAAGAGTATGGAGTTTTTACTAGGCTTTGAAATAGGTAAGCTCTGCACCAGTGGAAGATTTTTGCACAGAATGAGAGCAATGTGTTTGATTCTGGTTGGATTTTTTTGTTTGTTTGTTGTGTTGTTTTGTTTGTTTACTGATTGTTTATGTATGTACTGTCCTTTCTTCTCTCTCAGAGCTTGTGAACCAGCCGATTCAATGGTGTCACTTGTGTCCACAAATAATCTCATGCTGGTAATCTTTAAGGCAGCACAGATAAAGGAACAGAAGGAATTTCATGGCTATTTTGAGGTCATTACACAAGAAAGTAGGTTTGTTCTGTATATGGAAATTTGTTTATTGTATTGTTTCTGTCTAAGATCCCAAAGTGGCTGTTATGTTCGTGACTATGGATAAATTACTCCTGTACCTTCGTTTTACTTTTTTTTATACATATTTATGTCTCTCCCTCATTTCCTATGTATTACTGATTGTCTGCTTCCTCTTGAGTAATTTAATCTGTCCAGGTTAGCCACTTTTAAGTGAATCGTGAAAATAGAAGTCTGAAACCAGCATTGACTGAATTCAGTTGGTCAGGACTGTATTGCTCCAGTAGATGGAGTTGTTATTCCAGGTGTAGCATTGCTCTGGTCTCTTCTGGTTTGGGACTCGGTGATGATGTTAAAGGTGGAAGGAGTTCAACACTAAAAACTACTTTCCAAAAATAAAACTTCAGTTGCTTTGTCTGCATTTTCTGTCGGTCCTTGCCTCCTCATTAATACCAAGGAGACAGTTATATTTGTGTGTCATAAGCTTAAAGCAATAAAAAGCAGAAGTGGTTAGGTCATAATCACAAATAGTATAAGAAACATCACACTAGTAGCACAAGAGAAAAAAATCTAACACAAACCGATGCAAGGAAATTCAAGCTGCTCGGAAAGATGCTGCATACTTTCCATGTTGAGAGTAATTAAGCATTAAAATTTCATCAGAAAAATATGTGATGAATTCTCCATCATAAGTAACTTTGAATTCAAGGTCATTATTTTCCTTTGGTTGACTTTGGTTTAATTTAAATTCAGGGTTGGGTATTCTTTGTTGGGTTTTGTGTGCATGTTTTTGTTTTTATTGCATTATATAAATCCATTGAGCAGCCATAAAAGAAAGTTTTGGGATCTAGGCAACTGATTAGATTAGCACGTTGTCCACTTCTAATTGACTGCATTTTAAGACTAGGGATCTTAATGTACCACTGCAGTGTGGATGTATTGGTGTGCCTTCTTTATCTCCGTAGGATGTGGAAAAGCAGTAGTGACAAAAGAGAAAACTGGCTATGAAGGGAGAATCACAAGTCCCTATTACCCAAGCTATTATCCTCCAAAATGTCTTTGTGTGTGGAACTTCCAGGTAATGTGAATTTCATTCTCTTAGGCACTGCTTTGTGTTTTGGGTACACAGAGTCTGTAAGTAAAGCAGAAAAAAATTATGTAGGAAGTAACCTGCATCCTCACAGATGTGGCAGTTTATAGAGAGAATATAGCTGGATAGTTGGCTGTGCTCAGCATTTTTTTTTAATTAATTTTTTTTTCCTATGCAATTATTCTTAACAAAGAGAACATAGTTCCTAAGCTGTCTTATTATAGACATGAAGAGCTAAGTGTTGATGTTTAGCATACAGCTTTAATTCACATCAGAGAATGTAAGGCTTTACTGGTTTTAACTCCCCTCTTC
>JAAGNO010029224.1:67274-77453 GCA_033439905.1 Ceryle rudis
TAAGTGTTGATGTTTAGCATACAGCTTTAATTCACATCAGAGAATGTAAGGCTTTACTGGTTTTAACTCCCCTCTTCCCACCCTCAAAAATTTTGGGAAAAAAATATGTACAAGAGACTCCTCCAATCTACTTATTACTTCCACTTCTCTGATATTTCTTTTCATTCTATTCTGTTATGATTAGTAAATTGATTTTCTGTTTTCTAAGATGATATGTCCCATCAGCACAATTCTACAGACTGTTAGGTTTTTTTTTTCTTGGTATCCTTTTCCTGCATCCTTTCAGGTGCTTCCCTGACAGCAGGTTTCTGTAAATTTAGATCAGTTTAGAATAGTATTGTCATGCCTTGTCTGATGACATTAGTCTTTCCCTATAGATACTGCTTAAATATCATCTTTGGCTTATGGTTTGCCCTTCATTGTTTTCCTTTCTAAATAATATGACAACCAGTATGATGCAGTGCACTGTTTACTCAGCTTTCTCTTTATGCTACTCATGTCTGGTTAAGGTTGTGGTTGCCCATGATCGATTGTACCAATCCGAATGGAGTCCAGCTAGACATGACCTACAGCCTCTACTTTGTATAGAAAGCTAAGGCATTTATTTCTCTGCTAAACATCAGGTCTTCAATTCACCCTGGACTTCTGAGGGAGATGTTTCTAGACATTTAGCATGGGCAATCCCCAAGGCTTATTTCTCAAACAGTTTCATTACCCAGTAGTTCAATGATAAAACTTCCTTCATTTCCTGAATCTTGTTTCCTGTAAGAGAGAAGGAGAAAATCCTCCATTTCTGGATTCTTGTCCTGAACCAGCCCTTCTTTTTAATTTTTATAATTAATTAAGCACCATCATGATGCTGACAGGCTTAGAAATAATTTGCAAAATGCTAAAGAATTCTTGTCTGAGCAAGTGCTAGCAGAAATGTACAATATTGTGGTAGAAATAACTGCTAGCATTACAAAGGTGACACAGGTATTCAGTGCAGTATCTTAGCTAACAATCCACTGGGGCTCTGTTTCCCTACACAAGTAAATTTGGTGTGTTTGAGTACTTTGATCTTGATACAAAACCTGCTCTTTATAGCTAGTGTCTTTCTGAAGATGAAAGGACTGTTGGCTAGAGGGGGATAATGCTGGCAGCTGTGGTGGGGCTTTGCCAACCTTTCCTTTAACTCAAGATTGAATGGCTGGCAGGTGTCTCAAGTGCTGGCTGTTGAGCGGGCAAAGTTCGCATGGCTTCCAGAGCATGACATTGCCAAGCACCCTACTCGCCTAGCTAAGTCTATAGTCTTTTGTATGCTACAACCAGAAAAGAAAAAAGAAGACTCTTTGTACTGTCTTTCTTGCTCACAACAGACTCCACAGAAGAGCCTTGGTATAGCTCTGAAGTTTCATAACTATACTATCAGTGAGAAGAATATTAAAGGTTGTGAGCGAGGATGGTGGAAAATTAATGAACACATGTAAGTACTTCTGCATGGGTTATTAAACCAACACATTGCCAAAATAAATCTTTCCATCACTATTATAGCTCGCACAGAAAATTTCCACAGAGGCAGAGGTACTTCAATGGTGTATTTTACCATTATTTCACATTGGCTGATGATGTAACTGAATCTTTGCAAAATATATTAAAAAAAAAATCAGAAAGATGGAAACAAGAGCCTTTGGTACCCTCTGGAGAGGAAGAAATGGGAAGAATTGGCTGAAGGTGGATGTCCTGTGAACCCTAAAATAATTCTGGGCTTTCTGGGATGATTGAACTAGGTCTGGTAAAACTCTTTAAAATGCACCTTAATTCTGTGATTGCTCATGAAGACACTGAACCTAACTAGCTGCTCAGTGAAAGCTCTTACAGTTAAATTATTGGGAATTGAAGAGTAACTGCTCTGCGTTACAGTTGCTGGCTCTTGAAAAAGAAACTTCACAGATTGGCTGCCAAGGTACTACTGTATTACTTAAGTAATTTTTATTAAAATGTTACTGCTCTTTCCCATGCACATTGTCCAGACATTTTCTTTCCTCAGTGTAAATCATCTTTCAATCACTGGATGATGAGGAAAGTTTAGATTTAGAATGTTGGAATTTTTCTTCTTTTTTTTTCTTTTTAGAAAAAAATCAAGAACTAAAATCCAAACTTTGTTCAAATGGAAACCTTAGTAAGATCAGACTTGAAACTGAACGCTTAGTTTCAGCAGTGAGTTCAGAAAAAGAGAGGCCTTTCAGAGTGTAACTGAAAGAACTACAGAGAGGAGAAAAACTTTCTCTATTTTTTGATACCATGTTGTACATCTCTAGAGAAAATTTGGTTTGTCTGAAGCTCCTAAAATTGTGCCTTAATGGGAATTGGTTGCAGAACTAGATGGGCGCATAAAACCACTAGTCGAAACAGACAACAATTGGTGTGTTCGTGTTGCTTATTTGTTTGTTTTTTATTTAATGTTCTTTTTATGACACAGTTGGAAAGATTGGAGATATTAGGGTTGACTGAGATAATAATCAAAGGCAAAATCTGGAAGAAAAAGAGAAAACAAAAACAATGGAAGATTCATATTGTAAGAATTATCTGTATGAAAGAGTGGCTTTTAAATTAGCCTAACAATTATGTATTTCACCAAATCAAATGTCAGAGTATGACCCTTAGAAAGGTCCTCACGGTTACTTTTGAAGTACTGGACAAAAATGCATGTTCCTGATTTCTGTTGCAAGTTGCTAATTTTGTAAGTAGACCAAGACAATTCTTCCTTTAAAAGTGGAAGTAAGCCACTGAAGATAAGGCTTTTGAACCATTAGGAATTTCTGTTCTATGTCTACTTTCCATGGGGGGGAAAAGAAAAAATATTTAAAGCATGAAGTATTTTGATACTTGATTTCTGCCCCCTCCTCACAAATTTTGATGGTTAACTAAATGGGAGTGGGACACCCCACATTTTCAGTCTCCTGCAATTGCAGATAAGGTTTCTTCATACCTCTAGGGAAAACTCTAACCAGAGACACTGAACGCAACCATGGAGTTCTTCCTTGTCTTTCTTCCAGTGCACATGCAAATGCTCCTCTGCCTAGTTAGAGGAGCTACAGCTGACAAACTGCTTTTGCTGAGAGCGTCATAGGCAGAAATACCAAAGAGCCTCTGTGAGCAGACCACTAAAGGTTTGTGTGAACATAGAGGCTGCCAGTGTTTTATTTTTCTTAAAGCCATTGTCTTTTAGAGCCATTTCTTTAAAGCCATTGTCACCACAGACATCCAACTGTCTCTGCTATAGGATTGATGTATCTACTACTCCCTTAAAAAGGTATCCCACTCCTTCCTTCAACATATGAGACAGGACCCTTTTATTTAGTTTCTCTCTGTAGCAATGGCACAGAGTTACAGATAGTGCTTTGCAACCCGCCTTTGCCCTGGACCTGGAGAAATGGCTAGTAAAACACCAGTTAAAAGGCTTCCAAGGTTCTGTAGAACTGTGTTAAAAATCATACAAGCATATGACATTTCTCAATGTGTACAGAAGAAAGTTTCCTTGATGTAGCTGTCTCAGCTTTTCCACAGATGGGCAGGAGCTTTCTTTACTTCTGGTGAGATGAGGTTGCTTTATGTAGCTGAGAAGTGGTCAATGCAGCCTACAGGGCATATATATATATATATATATTTTTTTTTTTTTTTTTCCTAATGGTTCTAAGGTTTACTGGAGGGAAGTTTTCTAAGTAATTGACAGGAGGAGAAATGTAGAAGAATGTCTGTGGGCTAATTGAGGGGAATCAGATGGTTAGGTGGTGTTTTGCTATGCACTTTGGCAGGCTGTTTTAGGTTGGGAACATTGATAACAGACACTAAGGTAAGAGAGAATAAGACTTCCTGTCTTCACTCTTACCCCTAGTAGTTGTTGGTTTGGGTTTGGGTTGTTTTTTTTTTTCACAGTTAAATTTACTATAGTAGAAAGGTGTAAAATTAACTCTCTTTTTTTTTAGCATTTGTTTTCAGGATGTTTAAGATGTCTTTTAAAGATTGTTTTATCAATTTGTTTTTCACATTGCTGGAACAGAAAGAATCTCCTAGATCTTTTAGAAAGGTGTTTCATTTTCAAAGGGTGAAAAAAAAGCACATATGGAAACAGAAATAACCATGTTCATTCCCTTTGGCATGGTTCAGTAGGATGTGTGGGATACCCAGGCAACATCTATCCAGATGGAAATCACTGACCTATTTCCCTGCATTCATTGATGTGAAGAGTGGTCGTGGTGCAATGCCTGGCATTGCCAAAATAAACAAGGGAAATATTTACCTCTAATAATAGTCCATTACTCTATTTAACAATGAAATAACCCATTTTGGTGTTCTTTGTGTTCATTCTAACTGCAGTGTGTGACTGTGCACTGCTGTCAAGCAAGCATGTGTGCCAAGTGTGCTAAGAATCAATACAGCTGCTTCTGCTCTTAAATCTGTTGAGACTGTAAGTCTTCTGGTTTGGGGGTGTTTTAGTGGAACAGAGGAGAGGTTCTTCTATTTCTAGAACAATCTATACTGCCAGTGTTCACTGGTTTACTGTATCCAACATTTGAAGCATGATCCAGAACCCTCTTCCTGTTAAAGACGTTTTGGGGGGATTTTTTTAGATTTTGTAGGGTGTGGGTTTTGACTGTGGGTTTTTTTATTGTTTTTGTTTGTTTGCTTGTTCCCCCCCCTCCCCCAACTAGAGTAGCATCTAAATGCCAGTTGCAACATCTTTGGCATCTTTGATGAAAGGGGCAATAGAAGTGGATTAGCAATGGATGGATTAAATATATGCTGGCATCAGGGAGCATTTAGGTTCCTCTGAGTTAAATGGCACCTAGGCAGAAGTCCAAGGAAGCTTTTTGCCAAAATGGCAGCTTAGATGTGCACCTAAGGGATTTTTTTTGTGTGTGTGTGTGTTTTGGTTTTTTTTGTTGTTGTTCTTCTAGACTAGTAAATTTATTTTCAAAGGTAAAATTTCAGAATGATAATGGTGAATAAAGGCTGGGTGACTATTTAGAAATATTTTCATTTTCCCTAATTCTTTCCTTCTCTGCCTCCAAAGTAGTTGGTTTAATTTTATCCGAGTGCCATTGTGCACCCTTCTTTAAGGGCAATTTTCAAAATCAGAGCAGCTAAATTTGTTCTCCATTGTGCTGACATTTCCCCTCCCGCCAAACTTTCTTAAGCCTTCCCAAAACCACAAATCTTTTGAAAACAGATACCAGAAGTAGCGACAAAAGCACCCATGTTTCTCTTGACAAATTTCTTCCTTACATCTCTGTTCCTCTAGACTTCCTGGCAAAACATTCTTCTTGAATGTGCATGGTCATGAAGGATTATGACCAACATTTTGGGGAATTTGGCTACTGTTTCAGATTTTGGTTCTTAATTGAACTATGGAAGCTGACTCTATTGACGAATTTCAGTGATGTTGACATTTAAATTTTATGTAAGGCAATTTTGATGTGAAAGTTGCTCTAGAACACCACTGTACACTTCTAGGTACTGCGGTTACTATGTTGATCACCAAACAGTCTTCCACATTGCAAGTTCTGCTGTCAACATTGAACTTCAGTGCAGTTCAAAGGTCTCAGAGAAGCCACTGCTGGTGGAGTATGGCAGCTATAACATCAGCCAGCGTAAGATGGATTTTATCTTTTTCAACCTATTGTTGCACTTCAGACCTGTGAAGCAGTATTTTCCAGGTCCAGTAGGACGTATTTTGTTTTACTCAGGGAATTCTCTGTTGGCCTTTTGTTTTCTTTTCTTTTCTAATTTTACTAAGGCAGGTGACTAGCAAACCAAGCCTTTTCTAGCTCATCAAGGCTATACAGCTAAGGCTTGTAGGAATGTGGTGCATGCTCTGGTTTCCTGTATGCACACAGTCTGCACTGTTCTGCACAGTCCTTAAAGGTCCTTGTGTGGCTGTGTCCACAGTGCAGCAAACTGAAGTCTGCTGTTCGTGTTTGTTTTCATCCCCAAGGTTTTGTTTGCAATGGTTCTATTACCACAAAGAATTCCAGCTAGCAAATAGAGTACCAAATGACCAACTGCTTATTCCAGTGTTCTATCAATTTTAAATATTTTGTGTGCCAGGAGAAATATGAGCTGAAAATCTTATTAAAAAAAAAAAACAACAGATAAAACAAAGCATTGATATGTTTATCAAAACTTTTTTGAGACCGGCTGTGAGGTTTTTTTCACATTCTGAAGCAGACAACTGTTTACTGATACTTTTCCCCCATGTTAATCTTATGTATTCATGTTGTTAATGCAGTAGAGAAGCAATGGTTTCTAGTCATAGTTACTTGTCACATTAGAGTGTTGAATGCATTGTGTATCTGTGGAGTATGTAAAAAAAAAAAAAAAACCAACAAAGTAACTTAATGATTTTATTTTAAAAGGCAAACATTTATGTAATTCATAAGTTATTCGTAAGTCATTCATACAAATTGAAGTTGCAAAATGCTGCAAATTTTGGTTATGGAAAGTGAGACTGGCTTTTAAAAGAAGATGGTTATTTTTAAGCTCTCTTGTGTTGCACCGTAAACCACTGGCTGATTTGTTCCAGTCCTAGTGTAGTACCTGCCATAGGTCTTGTGGTAACTGCAGAATTGGAAATTTAGAGATGTTTTCACTTTTTTTAAGAAATTCTAGTTTTCAGCTAAATCCCAGAGTTCAACAATCTGAACATAAGTGCTGGCAATGTATACAGACTGTTAAACTTAGATTACCTTTATCATTCCTCAGAGCAGTTTATTTACTGTAATTTGAAATGAGCTGACAGTATTTGGGAAAAAGGAAACTTTTAAGTTGTTGGTTGGTGTGTTGTTTTTGTTGGTTTTGGTTTTTTTGTTTGTTTGTTTTTTGCTTTTTTTCTTTACCTCCAGCATGTCCACCTGGACATTTCAAGTGTTCTACTGGCTTGTGCATCCAGCAGATGCAACGCTGTGATGGGATAAACAACTGCTTTGATGAAAGCGATGAACTCTTTTGTGGTTTGTATTCACTCACTAGAGATCTTGACTGGAAACCCCAGTATTCTCTAGTCTTAGAAAGCGGCTGAAACAAGGTGAAATATTGGCAGGGGGGGAGGAAAGTGTTTCCAGCTTCCTTTGTCTGTCCAGGTACAGACTATCAGTCAGTCTCTTCAGTGCTTAATTAGTAGTTAACTAGCAAGGGACAAAACTAAGAATGAAGAAAGTATGGAACTGGAAGGCATGAGGAAGAAAATGTGAAAAAACAGCCATAACAGGCTATATTTTAGGTTTTCTTCATGTGATAAATGTTAGTAATGATAAAGTTTTGTTCTATTGTGAGGTGAGTTGGTTGGTTTTTTTTTTTGGTGGAATGAGAAATTGGGGTGCATAGAGTTAGATGAGACTGATAGTAAATGTCCATGGTGAGAGAGAGTTAGAACTTGCACCACTGTGAGCAATGTGTGAACTGGGATAGGTCACTCAACTCATTTGTGCTTTATTTTCTCCACACATAATATGGTCGTCACACTCATCCTGGTACCGTGCAGTTAAGGTGTAAAAGTGGTACCTGGGCATAGTCAGAAGGGTAGTGTTAGCACTCTAAGCACACTTCTGGAGCTAATTTGACTTCTATTTTTAAAGTTGTCCCTGAATGGAACTGTAACTCCAGCTTCGCAATACAGGATAACCTGCTTGCCTGCAATGGAGTAAGTGATTGTGAGAATGGAAAAGATGAGCAGAATTGTACCCACAGTAAGGCTACTCTCTTGATTAGTTTTTTTTCCTCTCTTCTATCATCTATCCAATCCTGACTTGAATACTGGTTATCATACTGAGAGAGATAAGAGGCACTATCTAACTCGGGCTATATAATTCTATCTGGTTTTGTGATATGCTTATAAACAGACCAGTACTGATTTTTAAACTGTTTCTTTTTAATGAGCTCATGAATATCTGTTTCAGCAAAAGAGTGGCAGAAGAATTAAGTACTCTTAATGCAGGATGGGGATCTAGGGATTTAAAGCTTGAATCTCAGATTTTTATCTTGCCCAAAAAGGGCAAGAGGGAAGACCCAGGCAACTACAAACTGGTCAGCCTCACCTGAATCCCTGGAAAGGTGATGGAGCAGCTCATTCTGGAGGCCATCTCTAATCACATGGAAGAAAAGAAGGTTATCAGGAGTAGCCAACATGGATTTACCAAAGGGAATTCCTGTTTAACTAATCTGATATCCTTCTATGAAGCCATGACCAAATGGGTAGATGAAGAGAGAGTAGTGGATGTCATTTATCTTGACTTTAGTAAGGTTTTTGTTACTGTCTCCCATAACATCCTCATAAAAACCTCAAGAAATGTGGCATAAACAATTGGTCTGTGAGATGGGTTGAAAACTGGCTGAACAACAGATTTCAGAGGGTTGTGATCAGTGGTGCAGAGTCAAGCTGAAGACCTATGGACAGTTTAACTGAATAGAATTAGTAAGACTGTTTTCACTGTGATGTTTCATTTTGTATTTAATACTGAAACATCAAGGAGGGCTTCTTTCCAGAGTACTGGACGTTTTCTCTTTGTAGCTTAACACTCTACAGCTAAGTTTTGCTATTATAATCATGTTAATTTGTGCTGTGGGCAGGGATGGGAGGAAATCTTTGTTCAGTCTCAGCCAAGATGATGCAAACCGTAGTATAAATGCAGTTCTTAGTTTATTCTAATTAAAGATTGGTTTAAGCCATCCCGGCCAAAGTGCTCTTTTGCCATGTTCCATCCTATCTTATTAATACATGTATGAATCTTTTATCTGTACAGACATGTCTTCACATGTTAAGATAAACCAATGGTCCTTTTTAATTTTTTTTTTTTCTCCTCACAACTATTTCAGGTATTCCTTGCACCAACCACACATTTAAGTGCAGGAATAACATTTGCATCAGGAAACAAAAGGCAAAATGTGATGGGATTGTGGACTGTATTGATGGAAGTGATGAAAGCAGCTGCAGTAAGTCCCTCTCAAATGTTCATCTTTTTTAACTTTGAACTTTTTAAACAATAAAGCTATTTCTTACTCTTTTGGTACAACTCATGCAGCAGGTATTGAGTTTTTATTGCATGCTCAGTGATGCCGAGGTAATGATCTGCTGCTATTATACTTCAGGTCTGGTTTTCAGAATTTCCAAAGTTTTTGTGGGAAGATGAGGGCTTATTAATGGGCTTAATGGGCTCTAATGCTTATTGTAGCTATGTCACGAGTGGGGAAGCAGGGTCAATTGCAGAGTGAACTTGGCCAGCTCGTAAGGCAGCATTTTTGTTGCCTGCAACTGTGTCAGGTACTTCTGTTGGAGTCAGACTGTATTTGGACTTCAGAGGTTACACAACAGCAGTGAGATAAAAACCACAAACTTTTTCACTTCTTTATCTCTTCTGGATGGTGAAGACCACAATATTTCATAGTATCAATCTAGCTTCTAGTCTCAAATTTTCCTAAAGTAACCACTGTACAAGCTTTTCATTTTGTTTTGCTGTAAGTTGTTACTGCAGTAGCAATAAAACTAGAGTTAAGATTAATTGCTTAAATTGAACATTCTCAGGAATTTTGTCTGGCCCTCAGCTGTTTCTGGCATGCTACCTAGATGTCCAATCTGCCAGCTCCTGCCTTGCACCCAGTAGGACATACTAAAGGACTAGCTATATGCCTACTTGTGTTTGAAAACATTAATGCTGCTTTTGGCTCTTAAGCAGAGTGCTGGAAAGTGCCAGAATCATTAACACCTGTGTGTGGGAGTGCAGGACTAAAACTCCTGAGCAGAGGCTTTATGTACATACACGTAGGGATGGGCACTATGCCCCACAGAGAGGTCTTTCTTTCTTACTCTTCCAGTTACAGTGTGCAGATTTTTTTTTTTGTGCTGAGATATGGCTTATTCACCTGTGAGTTAGTAATGCACATATTCAGGCTTTAAGTTGTTTCCATGTGAATTAATGATTGGACCACCTGGTTTCTGAAATAATAAGTGACCAAACTCCACATATGTGGCTGCTAGTATAAACATTTTTCTTCTACTGTTTCTGCTGTTTTGACAAGAAATAAGTGTCCTGATGCTGCTGCGCTTCCTTCCTTCCTGTGAAGGACTTCTTTCAGTTCGTGGCTGACAAGATGAAACAGAGATGAGTGATTGTCAACTTTAATTTTTTAAAATATTTTTATTAT
>JAAGNO010029226.1:20996-55777 GCA_033439905.1 Ceryle rudis
TGACCCTTAGTAGTGCAAATTCCACCAGTGCATGGTCACTGCTGCCCAGGCTGCCTCCAGTCTTGAGATCCTTGACCTGCTCACCTCCATTGGTGGCCAACAGATCCAGTATTGCATTCGCTCGGGTAGGGCTGTGTCTTTCTTGTGCCAGGAAGTTATCACCAAGGAAGTCCAGGAGCCTTCTTGACTGCCTACTGCTTGCTGGCCGTGTTACTTTTCCAGCAAATGTCAGGGTGATTGAAGTCCCCCAGCAGGATGAGAGCCTGTGAGTGCAATACCTCCTGTAGCTGGAGTAGGAATGCTTCATCAATAGCCTTCCCTTGATCAGGAGGCCTATAGTAGACTCCGACCACAAGGTTCCCCTTGTTACCTTGGTCTCTAATTCCTACCCATAGGCTTTCGACTTGCTCGTGGCTATTCTTTAGGGAAATCTCCTCACATTCAATCCATTTCTTAACATAGAGGGAAACACCTCCACCCCTCCTTCCCCTCCTGTATCTTCTAAATAGCTTGTATCCCATGGGAATTGCAGACTTCAACGCTCTTTGCTGTCTCTCTGGTTCTCCCTGCATTGAGGAAACCACCTGTTCAAAAGAAAACCAAAAGGAAGGAAAAAAAAAAAAAAAGCAAGCACCATAGAATCATAGAATGGTAGAATGGTATGGGTTGAAAGGAATCTTAAAGATCATCCGCTTCAAACCCCTCTGCCACTGGTTCATTGTCTCCTACTTCCCCTGAAATAGCAGTGGAGCTGGTACCCTGCCCCACAAACATCTCAGGCTTATTTCTAGAGAGCCTGTTTTTTCCCTTTTCCCCCTTCAAATCTAGTTTAAAACTCAGTCAATTATCCCAGACAATTCTTGTGATAAAAGCCTTCTCCCCCTTTGAGAAAGACGCACCTCATCTGCTGCCAGCAGGCCTGGCCTCATGTAAATTGACCCCTGGTCAAAAACCCCAAAGTTCTGCTGGTGGCACCAAGTATGAAGCCATGCATTAACCTGGATAATCTTCTTCAGTTTTTCTAGGTAGGTACCCGCGACTGTGGGAATAGAAGAGAACACCACCTGTGCTCCCACTCCCTTAACCAGCTGTCCTAAAGCCCTGAAGTCTCTCTTGACAGCCCTCTGTTTTCTTCTTTCAAGGTCATAGCTGCCTATCTGGAAGGTCAGTAATGGATAATAACCTGTAGGTTGTATCAGGGTAGGATGTCTTTAACTCTGGCCATGGGCAGACAGCAGACTTCCCTTAGAAGTGGGCAGGTCTGCATATCAGGCCTTCAGTTCCCTTCAGAAGGGAGTCACCTATAACAATGACTCTTCTTTTTTTTTTCATGGAAGATGTTTGGATGCTGGGTTTGGGCTTCCTTAGTTTTAGGAACACTTCCAAGCCAGGTGATTCTTCTTCCTCATTGTCTGGCTGCACTTGCAGGGCATCAAACCTGTTCTGTATGGGCACCTGGGAGGTTGGGGGAATAACTGAGGCAACATGCCTGCTGCACTGGGCAGGAACTTGTTGCCATTGCCCCAAGGGGGTGGTGTAAGGCAGTAGTTTGCTTGCTGCCCTGACTATGGACCTGCCTCCACTCCCTCTTTTCTTTTAGATTTCTGCCTTCAGTCTGATGGGTACAGGAGGTAGGTGGTACCTGACCCTCAGTAATTTTTAATGGGTGTTCCCTTTTCAGTCTCAGGGAAGCCAGAGCTTGGCTATGCCAGTCGATCTCTTCCTCAGCCTCCCTGATGCTCCTAAGCCTTTTAACTTCGGTTTGCAGCCTTTCAACTTCACCTTGCAGCTGTGCTGCTTGGCTGAGCAGATCGTTAACCTACTCCCACTGTGCCCAGCTTCCTGCTACCGGAGAGAGGCTGAGGCATTCCTTGCATCCTTCGACCTGAATCATCATGTTCTTCAGTGGGAACTCTATCTGAGTTCCTACCTCTAGCCTGTCCAGCATCAGGAGAACAGCCTTCTTTTGCCATGTGGAGACCATTATTCCAGGACTGTAGTAGTACTGATTTATTGTAGGTGTTGGTTAGTTGTTTGTTAGATCTATTTTTTTTATTCTGTTTTATTTGTTTGCTCAGCCCCCACATTTGCTCTGCTGGCAGTGTTTTGCTGAGAAGGCTGTAGCTGTCTCTCTGCCTGCAATATGGTGGCACTTCCAGTTTCACTGCATTTTAATCTCCCACAGCTTCCCAGCAACGCCCCCCATCTGCGTCACTCTGCATCACTCTCGCAAGCACACCCGCAAGAGTTGCAGACTCTGCTGCTCTTCACTGTCTCTCTGGGTCCCCCCACATCGAGGAAACCCCCTGTTCAAAAGGAAAAAGAAGGAAAAAGAAAAGGTGCCACAGAGCCCATTGGTGCCAGAGCTGGTCCCACTGTCTCTTTGCCTGCGATATGGCGGCTCTTCCACCATAGGAAGCAAGGAAAATGTTTTAAAAGTCATTAGGACAGAGGTAAAACCTGATCAGCTGTTAAAAATCCTGATTTACCTTTGGTTTTGAATTGTCCTATCACCTTGGGACACTATATTAAGATAAATGTGTCCCTGCTGAATCCAGACAGATGCTCAATATGTATATTTTGGTAGAATCTTAGATGGACTTGGTCCTTTGAAACAGTTACTGATAATTGTAATGAAAATCCAGATTTTTTTCCACCCAAACCTTCTCTTTTTGTATTCTAGGAGCATTTTTCATTTCATATTTTTTATGTAAAATAAAACATGATAGGTCAGGTGTTGAATACTTTTTTTTAAAACTAGTCAGCTTCACCATTATAATGTTTACATTATCAAGAAGAGGAACTGCAAATTTACTACAAATTATTTAGAATATTTTGCATTTTTAGTAGCATACTATTACATAAGTTATGATAACTGATTCACCCAGATTATGAAGTTAACCTTTTTTTTCTAATGTCTAACTCCACTAATGTTGTTTGCCATTCATCTTTTTTGCTGAATAATTCAGATCTAAAGGGATTACTAAATCTGCAACACAGTTATATTTTGATTAATAAAAGAAACTTCTGTTTTATTTCCTTCCTGTGAATTGCACAGACTCTATTACACTAGTAAATAAAGAGCTCTGTCTTTAGACATTAGTTGAAACAAAGCAACAAGTGTGTGGACACTGTAAATCATATAGTGCTGTATGTATGTTTTAGAATAATCAAGATTCTTAGACATCAGTCTCAGTAGGCAGAATAGCACTTCAATCAGAGTTAAGAAATGTAAGAAGATAGCTGTAAAGTGTCAGACTGAAGTACTCTAGAATCAGAGACAAAATCCTGATACACATTCCCTGTTACTCGACAGAATCAGAAAAAAAAAAAAGCCAGCAGTGGTTCTAGACATCATCCATGTTATAAGACTACTATAGAAATAGTAGAAATTATTGTATAAATAATACTGATAATAGAATTATCTATATAATATTGTAAGTTTTTTTCTTTTTCATTTTATATGTATTACTGGTAAATGTCATAAAAATCCCCAAAGCAGTACTGGTGGACACATCCTCACAGATGGTGAAACCATGTAACTTTAAGATTAATTAACAACCATGTATGGAAAAGTCATATAGTCCAATAATTTAGTTTACACAGTGACAGGAAAGTTTCTTCTATTTTCTAGAGGAATTGTCTACATAAAATGTAATGATTTAGAGTATTAGTTTGACTACTTAACCATAACTGCTTCAGTTTATGAACAATATGAAGATAATCTCCAGATAATTATAGACAACAAAAATATTTTTTAGGTCTTTTTGTATGAGGTTAATTTAATCGTTATTTTCAGGTAAAACAGTTTTCATTTGAGAACACATTCTAGGTAGTGTCTGATCTCCTGTATGAATTAGACCAGTCTGATAGTCTTCTATGATGGTATGAATGGCTAGGTAGATGAGGGGAGAGCAGTGGATGTTGTCTACCTCAGCTTCAGCAAGCCTTTCAACAGTGTCTCCCATAACATCCTCATAAGGGATCTCAGGAAATATGTGTTAGATGAGTGGACTCTTCAACCTTTTGTACTCTACTCAGTTTCTCAGTTTTAACAAATTCTGACTTTACTTCTCCATGTTTTCTTCTCCATACTTAAGAATGTAGACCAGTTTAAACACCTCCTTCAACAAACTCCTTCAACACCTGTGCTTTAAAGTGAAAAACAGAATACGAGAAAACTTTTCATTACTTTATTCAGATAAGAAACAAACACATCACTTTGCTCCTAATTAGTCATCTTAAGCCTATGCAGACAGTCCAATTTTATTTTTGTGTTAAAAAAATGGCTTATTTTTCTTCCTCAGAAGACTTTCAGCTGTAGTGAGCAATTGATAGCATTTGGGTTCAACTCAAAGTTCTATTATGAACCGAAATCAAAGCAAGATATACTGTAGGAAATAATTCACCTTAAGAAAAATATTTAAGCACTTGAAATGAATTTAGCTTGTGTTCATTCTTGCAAATAACAATCAGCTTTCATTTTAGTTTATAGGCTTGCACCAAGTAGCATTGAGGAAAATTTAAGGACAACATTATGGGTCATTTAGAATTTGGTTCCTTCTTCTGTTTTCCTTTATTTGTGGAACCAGTTAAAGTCTTGTTCACATGATTTATTTATCCAACCTATCCTTGTTGTGCAGATGTATTATTAAAAAGATCTACACCTTTTCATCCCTGACTTCTCACTCCCGATAACACAGCTACAAAACCTGTCAAAATGACCTAAAGCTGTGCCAAAATCTTGCCACAATACTGCTTAGGTCTATGCTTCAGCATAAGATAACATATAGACTTCCTCATCACTCAGGTAAATTCAGCATAAACTGCTGAGGTCTTATTTTGCTGTTCTGTTCAAATATAGATAATCTTTTCCTGCTGACATATACAGGATTTTTAGGGGGTACTTAGGGGTATTGGCTTACTGAAGTGGAACTGGTTTTGATAGGAGAAGCTGATTCAAAAACAGGACATGGTGACCTGAAACTACGGTGACTTGCAAATATACATATTCTGATAAAGTCCGTAATGCATTTCTCATGTATTTGTAGAAGGTAGTGGAGTTCAATTCCTAGGCCTGTTACACTTGCACTCTGAAAGACAGTAGCTTCCCATAGAAAGAAACAAAGAAGAGACAAGAGAACAGCATTTAGCTGGTGAATCATTCATTTCAGGTGATGCAGTGGGTGTATTAATTACCAACAGGTAATCATCAGGTATCAAATCACCTACAGTTTATTGTGTTTTGCTTTATTTCTGTACAGTACATCTTCAGTAGCAAAGATCTGTAGAGTCCTCATTTCTGTCTTCTGTGGTTTTGGTGCCATACCTTACTGTGACACTGCCTTCTGACTTAGGAGGTTTTTTGAGTTGCTACTTAAAGAAAAAACAGCTTATCTCTTGTCCAACACTATTCTGCATAGACTATTAACAAAACCAATAGCATGATCATGCCATTTGTTCACCTCTTGCTTTTAACTACACAAATGTAATGTTAGTTTACTATTACTTTGACGTAGTTTTACTGCAGCTGTTACATGTTGTTTTTACAGGGTGCATTGTAACCTTATTCAAGTGGCACGAGGATACTTAGCAAATACTTGCAACATTTGGAGTTACAATTAAAAAAGTATAAAAAAATAAAACTTTTTAAAAAGTACTATACCGAGAGGCACTCTATTTATTTTTGTATAATTTTGTCTTCAACTATAAGTATTATGTCAGTTCTAGAAATACTGTTATGAAACTTATTCATGGAGGTACAGAATTATGTATTTCAGTATTTATTTTGTGATATCCTTAATAAAATAATAGAAAAAGATAAAGCTACCTCTCCCTGATATCTTATCAATTAGCTGAACAAATTATTAGTTCAAATATTAGTGCCATAACAATAATATTTCTGCTAGTGAATTATATTTTCAATGAGGATGGCCTTACTACAGATAAATTTGTCCTTGTGCATTGCTATAAAACAAATAAAATCAGACCAAGCACATTAAAAGCTGCCTCAGGCTCAACACAGCTTGTTTTTTATCTTACTTTGGGAAAACATGATGCAGCTTCAAAAATGTTTTTGTTGTGTTATTCTCAGATGGAAATAGAGTCCAGAGCTTAGCTCCATTTTTTGCCTGAAAATATACAAGGTTTACAATAGGTTAATGCCTTTCTTTATAGAGTTAGTAATAGCAGAGCAACAGTAATTTGTTAAAGCATTCTAATCTCAAGCTACAACTGTCAATGTCTGAGTCTTCAGTTCATCAGTTCTTCTTGCAACTCACAAAATGCTTCCTCTGTTTCTCAGATAGAGACTAAGGTACTCATAATGCAACTTCCTTAAGAGAACAACATGAAGGTCCAGATTCTCAGCTGTTACAAACTGGCAAAGCTCTATTACTTGCTGTTGAGACCTATCAAAGTGTACTTCCAGAGACTCTTGTCAGTAGCTATACTTAATATTCTGCTTCAGTGATTTATATCTTTATTTTCACATAATGATAGTCAAGAGGGGAAAAAATGTTTTTGCAAAGCACTCATTTTTCCTTTGTTAGGTTTCATAGAAAATGTGATACTCATTTGTTGTGGGTTGACCCCAACCAACATCCAAATACCCACACAGCCATTCACTCAACCCTTTCTGCTGTGGGATGAGGAGAAAATAGAAGGAAGGTAAGAGGATTTATCAAGATAAAGACAGTTTAATAGGGAAAACAAAATCTGTGCACTTCAATAGAACAAAGAAGGATTTTATTCCCTACTTCCCAGCATCAGGTCGATGTTTAGTCACTTCCTGGAAAGCAAAGCTTCAGCATACATAGCAGTTGCTTGGAAAGACAAAAACCATAGCCACAAATGTTTTCCCTTCATACTCCTTTTCCTAAGCTTTTATTCCTGTTTTATACCTGAGCATGATGTTGTATGGTATGGATTGTCCCTTTGACCAGTTGGGGTCAGCTGTCTTGGCTGTATCTCCTCCCAGTCTCTTGCCAAACCCTAACCTACTCACCGGTGGAGAAGGAATGGATGGGACAGACAGAGTGGGAAGAAGAAACTTGGATGCTGTGCAAACACTGTTCATACATAGACAAAACACTAGTGTGTTATCAACATTGTTTCAGTCACCAGTCCAGAACATATTGCCATATGTGCTGCTATGAAGAAAACTCCATCCCAGACAGATCTAGTATATAAACACGCAAAAGTCAAATATACATAAATTCTACCAGGTGTTGGAAGCCTTCACAGTCTGCTATTATATCTTATTATATAAATGAGCTGCCAGATCTGAGACATTATCTTTGTAAAAACTGTAAAAATAAATAAGACAAGATATTTAAGTATATATGCATTCTGTATCATTACTAATCACAGGTAAATATATGTATTTATGTAATTCTTCATGAAATCACTTTATTTTCCCAGCACAACTAATACTTTTTTAAACATTCTTGGTAAAGATATATGCACAATCAGATTTTCCACTGTTATTTGCATTCTTATCTATTTGATGTTGGATTTAGCTCCTCTGAATTATCAGAATAATATAAGGAAATTAATATTCATATTTGTTTAATCTAATTTTAAAAATCTAAATGTCAAGTCAATATCTTGTGATGAAATTTATTGTCTCTAAAAGTGCCTGTTTCTCTTTTTCTGTACATTTACTGTAAGGATACATAATTTGACTAGCTCAGGATTATCTAAACCTTTAAAACTTTAAACCTGAGCAGTTGAATTCTACCTCAAGTTTCCCTTTGCAGGCCACCTTTTCATGTGTATTAATATGTCATAAATACAAAATTCTGGTAATCCAGATTGCATACTGGTAGAAGACATAGAACTAGTAGAACTTTCTAGATGCCTTAATTATTTAAATTCCTCCAGCACCAAGATTTAAACTTTGTTCAAATGTAGGGTCTTTTTTAATTTTTTTTTTTTTTTTTTTTTTTTTTTTTAGATTATTAACTATTAAAATTAATAGGTATTCCAGGAGAGCATCTGGAATGTATTTATTTTTCAGGTTCCCTATAACACTCAAGATATAAAGAAGGATCGTGACAGTCTTGTACTAGATTAGAAGCTTTCCAAGGTGCTGTCACATGATTGTTAGAAATCTCTGTGGATATATTAATTATTTAATCTGCAACTATATCCTGTGGTATGGCTATGTTTGTGGCAGTAGCCTGCATTCTACTGACACATTTCTCAGCTTCCTTATTATCATGCAGAAATCTTTTTCCATTTTGCCAAGTGGAGAGAGCTTCTATTGCCTAGATATATTAAGTTTTTGCAGCAATAAAGAAAAAATCTAGAAGTTACCAGAACATGGCCCTGTTGCTGTAGTCTGGAGTAAGAGACTTGCATTCCTTGATGCTGATAAGAACAAGCAATAGTAAACAATCACAAGCTGTTTGTCTTTGCTCTGATATCCCAGCGAATACATGGTACAATTTGTTGTGTGTTTTCAGAGACCTGTTTCTTAAGCATCCTACGTGGAAGACAACAAAGAGACTTGCTGCACAGCTAAGTACTTTTAAAATAAGTTGTTACAATAATAATGGAGAAGGCATGTCATGCACAAGTGAAAGAAAGCAGAAGTTTGTGTAGGTGTAGTGGTTTACTGGGAGGAGGAATACGGCATCTAATTATTCCAAGGTTTCTCATAATAATACATAAATATGAACTTCAAATGTGTGAATTGTCCAGAAATAACAAGAAAAGTGAGGTTTTCTTTATTTGCTTTGCTGAATTGAGGCCTTAATTACCATGCAATTGCTACAACTGTATTTATAAAATATATACAACAAAACATTTTCCTGTGACTTTAATTCAGAAGTAGTACAATGACTTAGATATTTTAAGATGCAAATGAAATGTAGAGGCTTAAATATGATAGTACAGTAACTTCTTATTGTTACCAAAACCTCCAAAGAATCTTGGAAAATATAGCCTTTATTATTGAATAGGATATGTGTGTGTATTAAGAAGCCAGAGCTTATAATTTTATATCCATTTAATACATGGTTAATCACCATTACCCAACTTGGCACTATCTAATTTTATCCCCATTAGACTGTAGTTGCACCACTACTGTCTCATTTATAGAGTGCTAGTCACTGTCATTACAGTGAATCACAGTTACCTAGGAGATAACCCAATAAAACCATCTTCCTGATGCAGCTTCTCCACTGAAGCAAAGTACACTACAGTAATACCCTACATTTATATGACACTTTTCATCCCAAAACACTTCACAAATTTTGTACAGAAAATATCACAAAACTGCAGCAGCTTCTAAGTAGTGAAGCGCATAAGACAACAAGCATACAGGATGCTGCCTGAGAGCAATATGGAGAGGGAAAGTTAAATGACACTTTTCCTATTACGAAATTATCCAAGCATTTCCGAGACCTATACATACAAAAAATAACTTTATTTAGCATCTATTCTATGGTGCACATGGAGGTAAAAAGAGAACAAGAAACAAGCTGAGGAGAAATAAAAAATGGGCCAATTTTATGGGTTTTGAACCTAGGGCTTAGAGTAGATATAAACCTTATGTTCAGAGTACCAAGGTATTCCCTCCCACTGAGATGCAAGCATGATGTGGCAAAGCATCCTGCAGTTGTTACAACAGATTTCTCAGAAATTTTATGATGGTTTGACCTTGACTGGACGCTGGGTGCCCACCAAGCCTCTCTATCACTTCCCCTCCATATATTGTCTTAGCTGGACCATGGGAAAGAAAATAAGATGAAACTCATAGGTAAAGGCAGAGGCAGTTTAGTAAAAAAGAGAAGCAAGGCTGCCCACGCAGAAGCAAAAGAAAACAAGATTTATTTTCTACTTCCCATCAGCAGGTGATGTCTGGCCCCTTTTCTGGGAAGCAGGGCTCCAAATGTGTAGCAGTTGCTCCAGAGGACAAGTGGACATCCCCACTCCCCCCACTCCTTCACTCCTTTTTCTAGCTGTATTTTTAAGCTGACATCATATGGTCATTTTAGGTCAGCTGTCCTGGTTGTGTCCCCTCCCAAGATCTCGTCCACCCCATCCCACTTCAGGGGGAATGTTCTAAGCAGTAGCCAGCAGTACTACTCAGCAGTAGCCACAACACACATATATTATCAACACCCTTCCAGCTCTCAAGGCAAAGCACAGCACTGGGAGGACTTCTGTGGGGAAAATAAACTCAGTCAGATGCAATACAAATTTAGATTCAAATAACTGCTATTTAACAGCCTAATTTTTTTTTTTTTTTTTAATTCCCATAAGGTAAATGGCATAATCTTGTATATTTCATTGATGAGGTTTGCACAAATCTGAGATTCTTGGAGGGGGTGTACAAGACAAGGTGACAACATTTTCAGGCTTGCTGTCTAGCCTGCCATCCCATTTTTCCCACCTGCCATAATGAACAGATATAATATAAAATTCAGCTTCATGAAAGACAAAAATGTAACTTTTTCCATCTATAGTTACTAAAAATTTAAGTTTGAGTGCACTTATTGAAGTATGAAAAAGTAAAATTTAAGTATCTACAACTTCTTCCTGTGTAAGAGACACTGATACACCTCTGGAGTGTGAAGGCTTGCTTTCTCTTCTTTATTTTAGAGGTGGGGGAAGTGATACATTTTCTTTATATTCCATGTTACATACATGACCTGATCTTTATTAGTGATGTGGAAGTTACTATCACTAGCAGTTTTTTCAAATTCTAGATTTTCTGCAAAGCAAAATTTACCCTTAATAAGAATATAAAGGACAACCTTAGATTAAGATCAACCTTAGATATACAAATGGTAATTCTTAAATTTTATCTTCTGAGACATTAACTTTACACATTTACAAGGTTTTCTTACATTTACTGTCACTGTTATTTTACTGGTTTTAGAAAACTCTTCCCTTCCCAAAACAATATATTCATACAGTTTTGAACAAACTGCCCAATGTTTTCAAAAGTATGCAGTATGCAGTCTTTTTCAGATCTGCAAAAGCCTTGCAAAAATTGTCATTCTGTTCCACAGCCATTCTAAAGATAGTCAGAGTAGCTGCAAATAACATGCAAGGAACACAGGAGTTGAAACTAGATCTCACGAAACCTAACAGCTAAACAGGAGAGATTTTTGCATTATACAGCATATCTGTATTCATACTATTCTGGCATAAGAAAGTCCTATCCCCATGTCAGATACTATCAACTGAGACAGGTTGACCACGGAACCTGGTTTGCTAGAACCTTACGAATAGGGTACAAAATTCCTAATTCAATTTTCCAATAACCCTGAGCATGAAAATAACTTTTAACATTGGATTAACTAGATATCCATAGCACAAGCATGGGAAACAGAGATAGATAGAAACACATAATGTTTACATAAATGGAATAATAACCATCGAAAGGAGGGAGAATAGTATCATTTAAAGCAGAGAGAGTACAGAGGGATTGAAAGCATTGAATCATTGATTCAAAGCATAAGTAATCATATTTCTTCTGGATCCAAATACACATGAAACAATATTGCATATAGAATATTTTCCTTAGATTAGATATTTTCTGCTTAAATACTTAATTTTTCTCAGTTTCCTCCTCAATCCTTCGTGGTTGGGATGCTGTAAATAAATAGATGGAGACTTTGTGCAGTAAAGTCATGAGTGCTATAACACATAATGGACAAGGTGTTGGTGATATCTCAAAAATAAAAAAGTTGTCAGAAAACAGTTTTGCTTGAATTCATCCATAAAGGGAGGTATAAATATAGTCAACTGGAAGTTACAAATGCTGCAATTTAGGAGTAAAAAACATGCATGTGGAACAAAATTTTAAGGATAGTGCAGATGCAACAGAGTTTTATTCTGAACCAGAGAAAGAAACACTTTCCTCCAAACTGCCCTGAAATAAGCAGAATAGAGATAATTGTATTAGACACTGAAAGGAGCACACTCATTGTAAAATTGTATGTTGAATATAATGTCACAAGAATAATTTTTAAGGAAGTAATCAGTTTAAATAAGGTTAGTTATAAACTTGGCACGGCAGGTAGGTGGTAGTTGTTATTAGAAATGTTCTCATAAATAAATGTTTAAGAATGCTGGAACAAAAAATGGTTGCTTCCAGAATCTCTGATGTTTTTTTCATGTTCTGTAGCTGCACACAATCTCTATAATCTCTACAAATTTTCAATTTAAACTTTTTTAAAAAAATATAGTTACTCGTGCATTTTTTTTATTTTCTAAAAAAAATCTAGCTGAAGACGTGCTATAGTATAAAATCTAACATTGAATGTATCTTGATAATTTGTCCTAACACATACAAAAGTCACAGAGGTTGAATTCATCACTGCTATTCAGACTAAGGGCTCGCCTTAGGTTTCACACAAGATTTATCCATCCTGGCCAATAACATGCTTCCAAAGATCATCTGAAAATCACTACATAAACTGACAAGAGAACCTCATATCTAAGAAAGACTAGCTGATGTAGATCACAGATACTGTATTGATGTGACATCTGATACATGTTGCCAAGGTGATAACAGAGTTTTAGAGGTAGGTAAAAAACTAATCAAGGCTAAAACAACCTGTGCTGTTTGATCTCTTATGTTAATGATTTTGTGAACAGTAAGAGCTCCCAGATGTAGGAGATCTACTAAGCTGGTTTTGGCTCCCAGGGTAAGATGTATGTCAATATGATGTTCTTCCTAATCTCTGCAAGCACAAACCTTCTGACCTGGATGTCAGCAGAACCTAAATCAAGTCCACCTCTCACATATTTGTACACAACTGTGTTTTCTCATACCTGGTAGCTGCTTAGAAGGGGAGTAACATAGATATTTTATGTGACCTTGACTATTTTCCTTAAAGTTCTATGAAGTTATTTCCTCACTCTTTTCCGTTTTATCTGGTTTGAGAAACTGCTGTTCATCATCAACATTTATCACTATAACTTGAAGCAAGATGTTTCATTCTTCCATTTCAAGAACCCAGTGTGCACACTCACCTCCTGCAAAATGCTTTTTAAACTGTAATTTGAGCATCTTGTAATAAAAGATTCTGTATTTGTGATGCACCCATATTATATAACTGTAGAAACAAATATATATTTCGATGAGTCAAAATAATTAATTTTAAAAATTATTAGTTTCTTCTTATAAAAGATTTCTACTTTGACATCTGATACCACTATATTCGCATAAAATTTTAATTCACGGGAAGGTTCAGCATGCAAAATACAAAAATCTGGACTTAATGATAATTTAAAAGATGAAGTTACCTCTTTTAAAAGGAGCAAAAATATGATTCTTCATTGAACTTTTAGCTAGTATAAATTAATATTTTTATAAGCCACACAAAAATAATCACCTGTGCAAGTGGCACAGGGAGTGCCTGTTTCTCACTTGACAACAGAGGAAGCAAATGCAACTAACTTTGACAATTTTCAGATGATTATAGGAAGATAAACTTTATCATACTCTTCATTTTCACTTCTGGGCCCATCTGTTAGCTTCTGCATTTCTAAGAAACAATAATACATAAATGTTACTTTTATCTACTTTTCCTCCCACCTGAACTTTCTTAGTTGAAATCACATTCATAATTAATCTCAGCTTTAATAAACTTGCAGCCACAAATACCTTCTGAGAATGCTTCATGAGGGTCTTTCAAGGCAAAATAGTGTTTTAATACATATACTTAGTCTAATGAAATATCCTTGTAAATTTTCAGATTTTTCTGCAGCAGATCTAGCCCATGTCCTACATTTTCTGTTCAGTTTCAGGACAGATTGTGAATATCAGTAAGAAAATTCCTGAGACACTATAGACATATGGGTCAGAAAGATAGAGAGTGATGCTATTCTCTATCCCTCCAGTTGCAGAGAATGACGAGGGGTAAACAGGAAGAGCCAGCAGATCAATGCCCGTTTCTGAGCCTGGTGCTATCATCAGGGCTTTGGAATCTTTGACCACAGCTTGATTTACAAGACACCAGGCCTGCTGTCAACATATGGAAAAAGCTTATCTCACATGGGGAAAAGGATTCGAGGAGAAGAGTTAGCAGTGCTCATTTAGAGACCCTTAAACTAGATTTGAAGGGGGAGTGGTAACTGGGCTTGCTTGAGAGGTGCCTGTGTGTAGTAGTTCTGCACTTGTGGGACAGCATGCAAGTATTTCTGTGAACTAGAAGACTAACTACCCCTCAAGGGTGAAAACTACGCACTCAACGCCCTCTCTGAAATGCTTATACACCAATGCACACAGCATGGGGAATAAGCAGGAGGAATTGGAGGTCTGTGTTCTGTCACAGCGCTATGATCTCATTGCAGTTACTGAGATGTGGTGGAATAACTCACATGACTAGAATGCTGTCATGGATGGCTATGCTCTCCATAGGAAAGACAGACCAACAAGATGAAGTGGTGGAGTTGCCCTTTATGTGAGAGAGCAACTGGAATGTATTGAGCCCTCCCTGGGAGTGGATGAAGAGCAAGTTAGGAGTTTGTGGGTAAGGATTAAGGGACAGGTTAACATGGGAGACATTGTTGTGCATGTTTATTACAGGCCACCTGATCAGGATGGGGAAGTTGATGAGGCCTTCTACAGGAGCTAAAAGTAGCATCACAGTCACAGGCTTTGGTTCTCATAGGCGACTTCAACCACCCTGATGTCTGCTGGGAAGACTAACAGACAGGTATGTACAGACTGGGAGGTTCCTCCAGTGTACTGATAACTTTTTTGGCTCAGGTGATGGAGGAGACAAAAAGGAGAGGTGTACTACTGGACCTAGTACTGACAAGCAAAGTGGGACTGGTACAGGATATTACAGTTGGGGGCAGCCTTATCTGTAGCAATCATGAGAAGATAGAGTTCAGGATGAGATCATGTGTGGTATGCACAAAAAAACAAGTAGATTTTCAACCTCTGACTAACTTTGGGGCTAACTTTGATGTCTTCAAGAAACAGCTTGGAGAAATTCCATGGGGTAGGGCTCTAGAAGGTAGGGGGGTTCAAGAAATCTGGGTGATATTCAAAAACCACCTTCTCCAAGCTCAGAATTGGTACATCCCTATGAGCGAGAAATCAGGCAAGAGAAGCAGAAGACCTGCATGTTTGAGTAGGCACCATCTGGAAAAGCTCAAGTGGAAGAAGGAAATATACAGTATGTGGAAGAAAGGACTGAATCAGTTGGGAATATTATAGGAAACCTGTCAGAGTATGCACAGATGAAACAAGGAAAGCCAAGGCTTCCTTGGAATTAAACCTGGAAAGGGATGTCAAGGTCAACAGGAAAGGTTTCTTCAAGTACATCAGAGGCAAAAGTAAAACTAGAGAAAACATGGGTCCGCTGCTGAACGAGACAGGTGCCATGGTGACAGAGGATGCAGAGTATTACTGAATGTCTTTTTTGCTTCAGTCTTTACTGCTCAGACCAGCCCTAAGGAGCCCCAGACTTTGGAGATAACAGAGAAAGTCTGAAAGAAGACCATCCCTTGTTTGATGAGAATCAAGTTAAGCAAACTGGATTTCAACAAGCACATTGGTCCTATGGAATGTACCCACGTGTGCTGAGGGAGCTGGCAGAAGTCGTTGCTGGGCTACTCTCCATCATCTTTGAAAGGTCCTGGAGAACAGGTGAGGTACATGAAGACTGGAGGAAAGTCAATGTCACTCCAGTCTTCAAATGGGGCAAGAAGGAAGACCCAGGAAACTAAAGGTCAGTCAGCTTCACCTTCATCCCTGGAAAGATGATGGAACAGCTCATTCTGGATGTCATCTCAAAACATGTGGAGAAAAGAGTGTTCTCAGAAGTAGTCATTAAGGATTCACCAAAGGGAAGTCATGTCTGACTAATCTGATAGTCTTCTATGAGAGATTACTGTATGGATAAAAGAGGGGAAAGCAGTGGATGTTGTCTTCTTTGCCTTCAGCAAGGCTTTTGACACTGTGTCCCACAGTATCCTCATAGGCAAGCTTAGGAAGTGTGGGTTAGATGAGTGGACTGTGGGGTGGATTTAAAACTGGAAGACAAAGCTCAGATGGTTGCGATTAGTGGCACAGAGTCCAGCTGCAGTCCTGTAACGCTTGGTGTTTCCCAGAGGTCAGTGGTGGGTTCAGTCCTGTTCAATATGTTCATCAATGACCTAGATGAAGGGATAGAATATACCCTCAGCAAATCTGATGATGACAGTAAACTGGGAGAAGTGGCTGACACACCAGAAGGCTGTGCTGCCATTAAGTGAGACCTGGACAGTCTGGAGAGTTGTGCTGAGAGAAACTTTATGAAATTCAACAAGGGCAAGTGCAGGGTCCTGCACTTAGGGAGGAATAACTTCATGTATCATCAGTACAGGTTAGGGACTGACCTGATGGAAAGCAGCTCCGTGGAAAAAGACCTGGGAGTCCTGGTGAACAGGATGACTATGAACCAGCAATATGCCCTTGTGACAACAAAGTCCACTGGTGTCCTGGGATGCATCAAGAAGAATGTGGCAAGCAGGTGGAGGGAAGTTCTTCTTCCCCTCTACTCTGCCCTGGTGAAGATGCATCTGGAGTACTGTGTCCAGTTCTCGGATCCCCACTTCAAGAAGGACAGGGAACTGCTGGAGAGGGTACAGCAAAGGGCTACAAAGATGATTAGGGAACTAGAACGTCTCTCTTAGGAGGAAAGGCTGAGGGAGTTGGGCTTTTTTAGTCTGCAAAAGACTGAGGGGGGATCTTATAAATGCTAGTAAATACTTAAAGAGTGTCAGGAGGATAGACCAGTTTTTCTTCAGCAGTGTCCAGTGACAGGACAAGAGGTAATGGGCACAGACTTGAACATAGAAAGTTCCATCTAAGCATGAGGAGGAACTTCTTTACTTTGAGGGTGATGAAGTACTGGAACAGGCTTCCCAGAAAGGTAGTGGTGTCACCGTCTCTGAAGACATTCAAAACCCGCCTGGATGATGCACTCCTGTGCGGCCTTCTCTAGGTGAACCTGTCAGGGGTTGGACTAGATGACCTCTAGAGGTCCCTTCCAACCCCTACCATTCTGTGATTCTTTGATGACAGTTGGCTCCCTGTCAGGAAAAAAAAAAAAAAGTGATGTAGCACCTTCAGAGCAGTATTTTGAAGGGGCTAAGGAATTAGGTGAACAATGAGAGGCACTGAAGCACAGATGACATGTCAGACAGATATTTAAGGTGTATCATCCTAGATCTTTTCTTCTTAATGAGATCTTCAAACCTCATAAAATAAATTACAAAATATGTCACAGTAAAGTTGTATTTTAAATAATAAAACTTGAAATGACCAGGGAAGACAGCACAGAAACAAAATATAGAGAATAGAAAAAAGGCTCAGCAAGAGTTCTTGCTTTTGCATGCAGGTCTCCTAATTCAGAGTTGGTTTCAGTCAACTCAGTGACCAACTTGGAGCTAACTGTTTAATTTTTGTGCATAGGATTTCTTCCATTGTTTCTGACACTTTAATTTCTGTTTTCTGCTCTCATCAGCATTCTCTTGATCTGCAGTCTTGCAGCTCCTTGCAGGGACTCATCATTGCTACTGCCATGTCCTACAATCTTTGGAGCCTTTATTCAGCAAAGTCAGTTTCTCAACAGGAAAGGAGCAGTGTCCTTTCTTCCAGAAAATCCACATTCCCCACTCACTCTCGGAGAAGAATAACAGAACACAGAGAATGCAGATGTAAATCATACAGTCTGTCAAACAGGTTCAAGTGAAGCTTTCATGAAACAAAACAAACTCTTATTTTTCCATATTTAAAAAAGCAGAAAGAAAAGAGAAGTTCTCTGTTTCATATTATGGGGTTTTATTTGTTTGTCTGTTTACACATAATAAATTAAACATTTCTCCAAAAGACCTTTCTGATTGAGATACTTCAGAGGTTAATTTGTCTTTCTGTATATACAAGATGCTTTTTTAACCAACTCTCTAGTTTTCTCTAGCTTCATATATGGAAAGCATTTGCATAAATCCTTTAAAATACTGGCAAGATCCCAACCTTACAAGGTCATTCTCAAGTTTCATAATTAGAATACAAATTGATTTCCAAGCACCATTCAGCATTTTGACACAGAGCTAAGAAAATATTGCTAGAGGGTGCTCTTCTTTTCAGCAGTGTTTCAAGAGCAATAAAATTAGTAACAATTATAAATAAAGTAGTCTTAGTGTTGCCTAAAGCAAAAGCAGCTGGTTGAAAGCTAGTTTCATAACTACCCTTAAAGCAAATGGACTCTTGATCAAATAACAGTAAGACAGGGAAGAATATCAAGCAAACTAGAAATTAAATGCATAAATTTATCACATTTACAATAACCTATCTAAAAGTTTTGTACAGTTATGAATTCATATTCTTTAAAAGCAGATGTATTTTGTAAAAGCTATAGTAGTTTGCATGGATGTAATTTTGTATTTGCTTGTGTGTTCATTGTCTGTATGACTATATTGGCAGAACTGCAGTTCTGACACAAAAGAATGTGACTTGGTTGTCATCTTAAATTCTCTGCAGATTATCATGTGGAATCATTTGCCAGAGATTCTGCCAAAGCACAGAATTTCATTATTTTAGTGATGAATTTGTAAATCTTAGACAAGTGAGGAGAGGAACCTCCTACAAGAGTGAAGACATTTTGGGATGACCAAGTACATTAAGAATCTCTTGAGATTAGGCACCTTTTAAATAACTACGTGTTACCAAAACATCTGTTTTCTGAAAGGAGTTATATGAAAAATAAGCACTGAAGATTCTCCAAAGTTGTTTATCTGTTGGAAAATATTAACGAGAAATAGAGTCAATTTCTGGTTTGTTTTGAATTTTATTTATTATTTATTCTTTTTTACATTCCAATGTCATAACTTTTTAAAGTGATTTTGTGACCAGAGATTGTTATATGCCATTTCTGTCATGTAATGGAAGTACTTAGTATTCTTAATAAACTTTCTACAATTAATTATAACACTATGTGATCCCTTATTCTCAGCTTTATAGAGTTTCACCACATATTTTATCTATGATACAGCAGGGCATGGTTCCAAGAAAGTGCATGTGAGGAAGTTTTAAAATAGTTCTGAGCAGGCTTTGTATTATAAGCAGGATCTATTGCCTGTGCTTGCAGCCAGTCATCCCCCCCTCATGCTTTCCTTCTGTTGTAATGTATCTTGAGAAGAATGGACATGTGGCCGATCCATGCCCTTCTCCTGGCTGTTGGGTCCTGCCTTGAGAGACCCCAAGGGGCCACTGGCCACTCCAGCACCCTGACTGCTTTATTGTTCCTTACCCACAAACACACAGTCCATCCTGTACTACATAATAAATCTCTGTGATCAGAAAGTACTTTTCTGAAGCACAAAATACAGTTGAAATAGTAAAAAGACAAATAAGAAATAGAATTTTCCAGGTAGTTTTACAAAGGATCGCATGAGTACAGTGATGAGTCAGGCTAACCAATGTGCCCAGATGACTGTGTTTTGCTTAACAAGGGAAGTCTGTGAAAGCAATTTCAATTTGTCATCTGGAACCCACTGATTCATCTGATGGAGTTAAAGAATATGAACGTAACTGCTAGTAGTCAATTTAGCTTTAGAGCCATAAAAACACAGAAAAACATCTACTTTTTCTTGCTGATGAAATTACAGATTTGTTCAATACAGAAATTATGCAGATACATCATAGATGCACAGTATTGTTAAGTAGGTGACTGAGCATCACACATTAGTTTGATTGATTAATAGCACTGTCTAGTGTAAAAAAAAAAATATAAAGTATTTGTTAAAATAAATTAGAACATTTAATGGGGATAGCTCAAGAACTATTTATCTAAAAAGTATCATCACCCAACAGGGGTAATTTAGTTGTGTTCTGGCTACCTGCAATGCTGTTAATTAAAAAATTTGACAGAAATATAAATCACTACTGATAACACTTGCACATGTAGAAGTTGATATAGTGAGGAGTAATAGCAAGGCCAAATCAATCAAAGAGAGATAACTGGAATATTTGGTGAGCTAAATCCATTGAAAAAAAAATGTAATTTGATTTAGCTAAAATCAGACATGTCTCCAAGAAGTTCATGCCTACATAATAGAGACTGTTCTGCAAATCAGCGATGAAATGGAAGGGTCTTTGCTGATGAACACATATTTGTGATAGAGGACACAATGCAGAGTTGATCTAGGGTTAGTTGCAAACCAAAAAACTCATCACTATCTCATACTTCCAGTAACCCTCAGCTGTACTCTGTGTGAGTCAAATTTAAGCAAGACAGAGGATTCCTCCTCATTACAACTGGAAGAATGATCTCTGCACCTTTTAGCACTTTGGCAAGTTTTTCTGCTTTTTCCCAATCATATTTCTCTTATATTATCTTCCACTTCTCTTTCCAGTTGTTTGAGAAACAGAAGATTGAGATTATCCACTGCTGGAAAGCACAGGAAAATGAGAATATAGAAAAATGAGAGAAGTGTTTGCAAAAAGGGAAAATGATATTAGTAGGTCCTGTGAGGAGGAGCACTGGTCCGTAGGGCACTATGGATGTCTGCATCTAATAGTGAAAGGCTAAAAGTAAATGAAATAGACAAAGGGAGGCAGACCTTCACTGCCATCCATGATTCCTAAAACTGTCCTCAGACTTACAGAAACCACGGGACCAAGTTGCTGTGATGAAAAAAAAAAAATCAGTTTCAGCTATAGAGCTAAGAATTCTTAAGACAGATCTGGCTAATGCTACTAATGTTAATGTTAATGTAAGATAGGAAAGAAGTAAACAGAAACAGCACAGAGATTTTACCTTTGTACTGTGGTGTAGGCACTGTCAAATTTCGAATTCCGAATGTAATTTTATTATTTTTATGTTAAAAAATATATATTGAAAAACTAAGGGGAACTAAAAATGGTAAAATAATTTGTGTAATAGGTGAAACATCTTAAAGAGAGAATTTCCATTTCTTAGTTTCCTAGTAGGTTATAAGACAAAAAAAAAAATCTCAAATGGAAGGTATCTTTTCTTCCCTTGAAGAAGAGAAAATATTGAGAGTTAAGTAACATTTATTTTTCCTAGTGAAAGCTACATATATATAAAGAAATTAGTGGTAAGAAACTAATGCTTTTTTTTTTTTTTTTTTTTTTTTTTAATCTTGAACTAATTTTAATCAGTGGCTACTGTATAAATTTATAGAGGAGTACCTGAAGGAACCCTTCACTATCCATGGTAATATACAGTAAGTATACAGTACCTGACTAGACACGATCCTGAGCATCCCACTTCACCTGACCCTGCTCTAAACAGGGGTTTGCTCCCTTGTGAGAAGGGTTTCCAACATATGTAGTGTTTCTTTGATTCTGTAATTTTGTAATATGCTTTATGGTACAAACGCCCTCATGATTTTTAAATGAACACCTTAACTTGGCTCCTCACAAAAAGAAAAAAAAAATATAAAAAAAACCATAAAAAAAACCAGAATCATGTTACTTAAGAGAAAAACAGTTTTAAGATAGTTTTCAGATATTACTTCAACGTGATAAACAAAGATTTATGCAAGAAATGCTATAATACCATGGATGTCTCCATATAAATGTTTTTATGTTACAGTTTAATATCTAGGGTCAAATGCTGACAATGCTAAAGAGTTTTAGAAGTTAGGCCAGATAACTAAATGTTTGGTACAAAGTTATTATGTAATAAATCACAGATCTGCAATGTTGAATGAAGAAAGTGAGCTACTGTTTCTAAATTGATTTTATGTTACTTTGAAATAAATGCTACCTCACTTGGATACATCTTAGACATAATAAGTTTTAATACAAGACTACGTTGTGTTAAACAGTCAAATAATTTTTCCCTACCATAATTAATAATTAAATTGTCAACTAAAAAAAAAAAGTTAGTTATGTGGTTTTGGGTTTTTTTAATAAAAAATCAATAGGCTATATTTAATTTAACCAACACTTTTTAGTTACATTAATCTCTTGTTAGAATATAATAATAAATAACAGAATTACAAAGTATTTGAAAGCTCTGACATGTACAGTAATATAAAAATAAATTGTGTTTATAAAATCTTCATAAATAAATTTGATGCATATATGGTAAAAGATTTGAAAAAAACTAGAAAATATTAATCAACACATGAATTTTTTTTTTCCATATATTTAGGAACTACATAAGTATTTTCATATTAGATAATTTTCTGGTTCTGGTTTAACCTCAGCTGGCAACTAAACACCATGCAACTGCTTGGTCACACCCCCACCCTGTGTGGCACTTAGGCCAGAGCAGTTTGACAGCTCAGACTTTAAGCTGCACCTCCTGGTGCTTAGCTGGTGCCTCAAGGTCTGGACCCCTTAGTAACCAGGCTCAGGGTCTGCACTCGTCCGTGTTTTGTCTGGGCTTGTCACCTCAACCAATCAATCAGAATGACCACAGTGCACCCTTGACTAGGGTATAAATAGGGTCCTGCCTAAGAGACAGAGGATTTGGTTCTTCCCAGAGCATCAGGCCTGGAAGTCAGACCCTCCCCTTGGTCATGCAATCCAAGGACACTTCCATGGATTGAGTGAGTCTCCATGGATTGAGTCAGCCTCACTCCCCCCTTTGGGTGAGTGGTAATCTTGGGCACTGTGGTGTGGGAGCTTTCCCCTTTATGAGTGAGAATGCGCCAATTTTGGTTCATCTTCCCTTAACATTTAGAAATTAGTTGTGTAGTAGTTAAATCCCAACAGACATCCAAACTTGTATTTGGTCAGAAGGAGAGCTGGGCAAATTTGGTTACAATATACCCCCATTTTGGATAGCGACTTCTGTTTGGTTTGTAGGTGCCTCAATGCCAACTTCCTGGAAGCTGGCATCCACAATTTCTCTGGGCAACCAGTTCCAGTGCTTCACCACCTGAGAGTGAAGAACAAATTCTTGTTGCTCTAAGGATCTTGAACTTCACCATTTCATGGCCACTGCAACCAAAGTTGCCCTTGAGCTTCACATTACCCCCCAGCCCCTCCTTGTTGGTAAGAAGGGAAGTCATGTCTGATTAATCTGATAGCCTTCTATGATGGTATGACTGAATGGGTAGATGCAGGGAGAGCCGTGGATGTTGTCTGCCTTGACTTCAGCAAGGCTTTTCACACTGTCTTCCATAACATCCTCATGGGAAAGCTCAGGAAGTGTGGGTTAGAAGAGCAGACAGTGAGATGGGTTGAGAACTGGCTGAACAACAGAGGTCAGAGGGTTGTGATCAGTGGTGCAGAGTTCAGCTGTTGATCTGTAAATAGTGGTGTTCCCTGAGGGTCAGTTCTGGGTCCAGTCTTATTCAACATCTTCATCAATGACCTGGATGAAGGGATAGATTGTACCCTCAGTAAGTTTGCTGATGATACTAAACTGGGAGGGGTGGCTGATACACTGGAAGGCAGTGGTGTCATCCAGTGAGATCTGGACAGACTGCAGAGCTGGGCAAAGGAAAACCTAATGAAGTTCAACAAGGATAAGTGTAGAATCCTACACCTGGGGAGGAACAATACCATGTACCAGTACAGGTTAGGAGTAGATCCACTGGAAAGTAGCCCCATGGAGAGGGACCTTGGTATCCTGATGGACAATAAGTTATCCATGGAACAACATTGTGCTCTTGTGGCCAGGAAGGCCAATGGTATCCTGGGGTGCATAAAGAAGAGTGTGGCCAGCAGGTTGAGGGAGGTTCTCCTCCCCTTCTAGTCTGCACTAGTGAGACCATATTTTGAGTATTGTGTTCAGTTCTGGTCTTCCCAGTTCAAGAGGGACTGGGAAATACTAGAGAGAGTACAACGGAGAGATAAAAAGATGATGAAGGGACAGGAACATCTCTCTTACAAGGAAAGGCTGAGAGCCCTGGGGTGTTTAGCCTGGAAAAGAGAAGACTGAGAGGGGATCTTATTAATGTTTACAAATATGTGAAGGGTGGGTGTCAAGTAGAAAAGGCCAGTCTCTTTTCAGTGGTGCCTTGTGATAGGATGAGAGATAATGGTAGCAAGGTGAAACACAGGAAGTTCCACCTCAACGTGAGGAAAAACTTCTTCAGAGAACTGGAACAGGCTGCCCAGAGAGGTTGTGGAGTCTTCTCTAGATACTTGCAAGACTCTCCTGGATCTGTTCTTGTGTGGCCTGCCCTAGTTGTTCCTGCACTGGCAGGGGGATTTGACTCGATTATCTCCAGAGGTCCCCTCTAACTCTTACCATTCTATGATTCCATGAGAACAAGGTCCAGCATAACACCTCTCCTTTTTGCCTCTTCTATCACTTGGGGAAGGAAGTTATCATCAATGCATTCCAGGAACCTTCTGTGTTGATTATACCCTTCTTTGTTGTCCCTCTAACAGATATTGGGTTGGTTGAAGTGCCCCAGAAGATTAGGGTTATGAACATGAGGCTGCTCCTATCTGTCTATAGGGGCCTCATGCACTTGGTCATCCTGGTTAGGTGGCCTGAAGCAAACCACCACTACAGTGCCACCTGCCTTCTCTTCAGTCCTGACCCATAAACTCTCTAGTTGGCTCCTCATCCATCCCCAGGTGAAGCTCCATGCACTCCAGCTAGTCATTGACATAGAAGGCAACACCCTTTCCTCATATCCTCTGCCCGTCCTTCCTAAAGAGCCCATATCCCTCCATTCCAATGCTTCAGTCATAGGAGCCATCCCACCAGGTCTCAGTGATGCCAATAAGATCATAGCTCTGCAGGTGTGCACACATCTCCTCTTGTTTATTCTCCATGCTATGTGCATTTATATAGAGGCATTTGAGTTGGACCACAAATGAAGCAATTTACTGTTTGGATTTCCTCTGTGCTGCTCTTCAGATGCCCTCCTGCTGACCTATGATCCCTTTCCATGCCCTGGGCATCTGTTGCTGGCACTGGCATCAAATTGGTAGTAGTGTGATGGATTGAGGTTCCCCTCCCCTGGCAATTTCAGTTTAAAGCTCTCTTCCCCAGCTTGACAAACCTATGACCAAAGACGTTCTCCCTCTTCTCTGGCAGACAGAGTACTCCAGTGCACCAGGTTTCTCAAAGTGAGTCCCATGGTCTAAGTAGCCAAACTCCTGACTGCTAGTCCCATAACCAATTATTGTTTTGCCAGATTCAGCTGGCCCTTTCAAAACCCTTCCCTTTGATTGGGAGGACTGATGAAAAGCCTGCCTGCAGTCCAGAGTCCTTTACCACTGTTGCCAGGGCTCTGTAACATTTCTTGTTACTCCTCAGACTGCTACTGGCTCTATCACTGGTGCCCACATGAAACAAAAACAGAGGATAATAGTTAGTGGACTGTATGAAGCTTTGTAGTCTCTTGGTAACATCCCTGATACAAGCCCTCAGTAAGCAGCATACCTCTCTAGAGAGTGTGTCATGTTGGCCAGTGGGTGCCTCTGTAACTCTCAGAAGAGAGTCACCTACTACTGTCACCCGTAGTGTTTTCTTAGTTGAGCTGGTTATACAGGGAGAAGATCTGTCTGCCTTACTCAGCTTCAACATCTCTGCTGATGTAACAGGTCTTTTCTAGGCTGTCCAGAGAGCAGTGAAGCTGTTCTGCAAGGGCACCTCAGGCTTCAGGGTAACTCTCTTCCTACTTCTGGTCCTTGACATTGCAGTCTTCTTTTTTTTTTTTTTTTTTTCCTGCATTACTGGCCCCTCTCTCTTTTTCATGTGCCAGTGGGGAATTTTTTTGGATGTTTGGTTGTGAGCTATGGATCCATCACAGACTGCACTTGTAACCAGCGAAGTCCTTCCCAGCCTCCCTGATTTGACACAGCCTTCTCACTGCCTCCTGCAGCTCAGTCAGCTGCTGTAAGAGGTCTTCACACACCTTTTGAAGGCAAGTTTGCTGCCTGTCTCTGTCCCAGGAGAAAGATCCAGGCACTTCCTGCAGTCCAAGATCTGCACTGCAGCCTCTACTATTAGCATCTCTGTCTGGGTGGAAGCATCAGTCGCTACTGGGGTAGATAGTTCAAAACCCCCAGATGGAGCTGCAGCCTTTGCTCCCAGACTAGTGCCAACATTCTGCTTTGAGAGTCGGGTAAGATGAGTGCCCTTGACCTGTGCAGATGGTCACAGAATGGTGCTCAGTTGCTGGGTTATGTGGACTTCAAGTCTCTCCACTTAGTCAGTGGAATGTCCCTCTTTTGAAGAGGTCCCCTCCCTGCACGAACTGTTGCACAAACTGCTCTGGCTGATGCATCATGCCCTGTTTGCCCACCCTGATCTCTGGTGATCCCTAGGACTGTCCTTTGTGGGAGTAGGAGGTGGCTGCTGTTCCCCCTGGTTCAGCCTCATCAGCTGCTGTCTCTTGTGAGAGCTGCCAGATCCTGGGGGTTCTCTTCACTCTCTTGGAGTTTTCCTGGTTCAGGAAACTCCCCCTGTTCACCATGATCCCTCACTCCAGGAACACACCTGCTCTGGAGATGGTCACCTTGGCAAGTGACAACTTGCCTAGTTGTATGCAGAATTTGCACCCCCTTTTTGTATATCTATGCAAAGAACAGCCAAAATCCTACAAGAACACACAAAAGAGGCTTGACTCTACACTTGTAAAAGACAGCATAATTATAGTGGTATAATGAATAATTATCTCATTTTTAATTATGTGTAGTCTGTCTCAGCAATGACCAAGTTTAAGAATTTTTCTGTGAAATCTGTAAAGACTATGACTACCACAAAGCACAGTGAGCAATAATACTTCTTGAGGTTTATTCACATATCACTGACCTTCACAATCTTTCTGTACATGGGGAGAAGAACTTGATTTGTAGTTTTAAAAAAATATTAGATCTCCATACACAATTGAAAAAAGAATAGGACAAGGCCACACAGTCAAGCTTTCTGGGGTAAAAAATCAACTCTAAAGTGTATTTCAATGTGGTCTTTCTTTCTGCTAATCCCTCACAGTTAAGCAGGAGAGGGACAATACTAAGTTCTATATCCCTAATTTGCTGATCAAATTTGATCCTCACAAATGCTTCACTTGGATTTTCTATTATGCTAACCCGTTTATAGAGGGTTTCTCTTTTCTAAGTAACTTTATGTCTTATAGTCAACTCTAAGTCTAAAAATCTACTTTATTTTTTAATTGTTGAAACAACAGCATATTATGAAAAAAGACTAGCCTAAAGTCATGCCAAAACAGAAACAATAGCTTATTAGTCACTGCCAAGGACAGTTTTGTTTAATTTCCCTCTGACATCTCAGCAAATGCATTCAAAATTTAAAATATCTACAGCAGTACAAATGCTTAGCCTGAAGTAGCCAAGAGTTGCTGATGGTAGATTTGGAATTAGAACTAATGTGGCTGAGTGCCCAGAGTGAAACAAGTCTGTTGCATGGTATTTTGGTTTTGTGCTTAAATCGTAAGGAGAAATGTATAGACATAGCAGTTGGATCTCTTTTGTCTAGTGTCCATTTCTGTTGTTGTCATTCGCATCCTGATGCATAGGATAACTGCACTATTCCTGGTTTGAGCTAACATTTTCCAACTGGTCCATCCTCATTTGGTCCCTTGTTTTATGCAGTGTACACCCACTACTGCAGTTTATTCAGTTGTTCAGTTATAATCTCTACATGGTCAAAGTCCTGGATCTTTATAATAATAAACAATTTAGTAATAAACAATTTAGTAATAAACATTTAAAATAATAATAAACATTTTTAAATGTTCCAGTATAGATAATTCTATTTACAGGATGCTCATTTATTCCATGGAGAGGTTTAAATTCTCATATACCTTAGTGTGAATTCTTTGCAGATACTCAGAGGCTTTCAGAGAAGCCAGTGCTATAAAGGAAGTCAGTATGGCAGTATTTGCTATTCTTGCATATACAGCGATACCCCCATGGCCAAGGCATTTACCATGTCCAACCATGAACTACTAATACAAAGAATTGTAATGAACTACTAACTCAGAATCAGAATTTCAGTTATGCAAGTATGATAGAATAATAAAATAAATTGAGGTTTGAAGGGACCTTTTGGAGGTCATCTAGACAAACTCCTTGGTCAAAGTAGAGCTACATCGTAACAGGTTGCTTATGGTCTTATCCATCTGAGTCTTGAACATCTCCAAATATGAACATTCTGCAGCCTCTCTGGGCAACTTATTCTAGTGTTTTATAACTCACATGGCTGAAATAAAACTAAAAATAATAATTAAAAAAAAAATAAATTCTGGTATGGGTTTTCTATGTTCCAACTCGTTTCTTTTGTCCTGAGTTCTTCTACGGTATAATTCTGAAAAACTGGATTTATCTTCTTTACACCTTCTCTTTAATAACCTGTAAACACCATTAACAGTCTCTGCCTGAGCCTATTCTTCATTTTAAACAGATGCATTTCCTTCAGCCTCCCTTTCTGTTGTTCCAACATCTGACTGTCTTGGTCAGCCTCCACTGAATTCTCTCTGGTTTGTTAATTTCTTTCCTGTACTGGAGAGCCCAGATCTAGACACAGCACTCCAGGTGTGGTCGCACCAGTGCTGACTAGAGAGAAATAATCACATTCCTCTACCTGATGGCAAAGGTTTTCCTAGTGTGTCCTATGATTCTATTGCCCTTATTTGCTGCAATGACAGATTGCTGGCTCACATTTAGTTTGGTTTCCACCAGGATTCCAGGTCCCTTTGTTTTTTTTATATATAACAACATCTTGAGAGTGTCCATCTAGCACTCATTCAGGGATAGTGTCTCTTTTTTTCCATGAAACATGGGACGTGGGCTTTTGCCTCTGAAGAATCTCTATGAAGATCCTGTTAGATCTCCTGTTTATTCTCCCTGATTTTGCAATAGTAAGTATTTATCCTCAAACATTTCAAATAAGGATTTCAGACATTAAATCTGACACTATTTGTGTTTGGTTTTTAATCTCTAGCCCATATTCATTTTAATATGCAGCTGCACTACATTCTCACATTTGCTGGGTATTGCCTACTAAATTTCTGATGTCCAGATTTTTGTTTTCTCTAACACTTGATACCTTGTATATTTAAATGTCTACTTTAGGTTTGTGAGTAGTTTCTCTGAAGTCAGTTCTGTTGATTAATGTTAAGCATGATCTTAATTGCATTGTTGGACTGTGGCCAGAATGACTGATGTCTCATCCATTGCAAGCTATTAATGACTCCTTGTAATCAATGCAGATGTAGTGAGAAAACAGGATGCCTTATTCCACAGTGAAGGGATGTCTGTCTACTAAATTTAGATATCTAAAAAAACTTCAGTCAAAATTTAGGACTACAAATTCTAAACTACTAATCTCTGCTCTCCATGATACAATAAAGAGAGACTAAGAGCTTCGCAAAATATATCTTCCCATTGCAAGGGAGGCCAAGTATTCTTGGGAGCTATATCTTTTTATCATTATTGCCATTAGAAGGAATGAAGAAAACTTGCTCAGAATGCATGATAAACTTCATATAACAGAGGCAATGAGAGATGAATATCACCTTGATAATCTAAATAATGCTGCAACACTACAGTGCTTGAATTAGGGCTATTAAATATGTGGAATAGATTTATTTTGTTTATTACTCTTGCATCATAGAAAGCACAATAATACAGAATACTGTCCTTATTTGTTATAAATCAAAGAAACAAACTCTAGTTCTACTGAATAGTGGAACATAGTCTTGCAGAAGGAGAAAAAAAAAAAAAGTCAAAATGTAGTACAGTCTAAATATAATTAACTAGACAAATAATAAAAAAATTAACTTAAATATTAAGCCAAAATGAGGCAAGTCATAAAGTAAAAATATTTTGGTATAAAATTTTCTTTGACCACACTAGAAGTAGTATCCCTACAAAGACCTGAAATAATTCATAGAGAACAGGGATTAAGAAGACTGCACAGAGGACATGGGATACATTAGATTAGAAAGATGAAATTATTTTTTAACATACATATTTACTGTTGAGGTAAAGCTGAAGCTTCCTCTTTATGAAAGACAGGTCTTAGAAAATTTGTCACATACATCAAAAGAAATGGTTTTAAAATCAAATAAATAAAATAAAAACTTTGCCTGGACCAGTGTTGTTCACACAATAGTTCTAAAAGAAATTAGATTTACAATTGCTGAACCTTTAAATGTGGTATCTATCACCCATAGCAATCTTCCACAGGAGTATGGAATGCAGTAAACACAATGTCATTTTTTAAAAAGTGTCTTGGTTAACATGAGGAACAGCTGGCCAGAGGAAATGCAACAGATAATAGAAAAAAAATAAAATATAGAACACTTGATCTAGAACACAAGGCAGTAAAAAACCCTGAACATTAAATTGACTTTCAGATACACTGAAACCATAGAGGGAACAGAACTAGCATTGTGGAGTTTTTGTTTGGTTTGGTTTGGTTTGGTTTTTGTAAGTATTGCCTATTTGGAGAAGAATAATATTTTCAGAGCTAATCTGTGTCTCAGACACCTTTGAAGAAGGTAGAAAGCAAAGGAAGAAACATGATCCTCTCAGTGTGCCTCTGTTACTTCATTTAGAAAAACTTCCTATTTCCTAGGACCTTATGCACAGTATCACAGAATCACATAATGGCTGAGGCTGGAAGGGACCTCTGGAAGTCATCTTGTCCAACTCCCCAGCTCAAACAGAGTCAGTTACAGTAGGATTCTGAGCATCATGTCCAGAGGGTATGGTCACAGTTGTGCTTACTAGTGGAGAAAGATCACAGTACCAAGAATCTCTCTGTGTTCTCCTCCCCTGATGCTGCCTATGGAGATGAACTCCAGGTGATCAAGCTGTCTAATAGCTGTGGTGGGGTTCAAAATGACCTAGGACACCATCAGAAGAGTACCACATGATATGCTGCAGCCAATATGTAAGTGCAGATACAGTCTATAGCATATGTAGATCTGTTAAGAAAAAAAAAAATTAACTAGCTGTCGTGCTACCAAGTTATTTAAATTAACAGTTACAGAATCAGAAAGAAAGCCTTTCAATAAGAAAAAAAAAAAAAAGAAAGTTAGAAACAAAGGAGGAATAAAGTCACACTTCTTATAGTGCAGATAAGGTACAGTGAAGTTCTCCAAAATTAATGTGGAGTTGTTAACACATTTATAAAGTATATGGAAAAGGGAGTAAAAACCAAGGCAACAAGATTTACTGACACAATTAGAATAATGAAAACTAAAATGTTACTAAAGATCTTCAGGAGACCCTCAGAAGTTTGAAAGACTTAGTAATAAGTGCAATTCAGTATTTTATATGTAAAGCAGAACTGAAGAGGAGAAGCAGTCAAATCATATACTCACAGTGATATATTGCTAATTATCACATTTCAGGAAAAGAGTCTTAGAGTCATGTTATATAGTCTTCTGAGAACAGTAGAATAGAAGCCATAAATCCAGATCTGACTGGAGTGGATTTTATTTTCTTCATAGCAACCCATACGGTGCTGTGTTTTGGATTCCTGATTAAAACAGTGTTGATAAAACACCAGTGTTTTGGCTGTGGCTGAAATGTGTTTGCACAACACTGAATGTTTTTTTCAGTTTTGTTTCCATTTGAATTTTTTCCCACTCTGCCATTCCAGTGACTAAGCTGAGGGTGGGTACTCAGGAAGTGAGAAGGGACAAAGCTGGGGCATCTGATCCCTGCTGACCAAAAGCATATTCTATACTACATGATGTTGTGCCCAGAAATAAAAGCTCTAGGGAAAGAGGAGGAAGGGAGTAGTTTGCAGTTATATTAGTTGTCTTCCAAAGCTACCATCGAATACATGGAGACCCTGCTTTCCAGGAAGTGGCTGGACATCTGCCTGCCAGTGGAAACCAGGGAATAAATTCCTCCTTTTGCTTTGCTTGTAGCTTTGCTTTATGTGTAAAACTGTCTTTATCTCGACCTGTGAGTTTTTTCTCACTTCTGTCCTTTTGATTCTCTCCTCCATCCTGCTGAGGGGGAGTGACCAAGTCACTGGATATGGGTTTAGCTGCCAGCTGGGATCAATCCTCCACAATATTATATACTATTATAAAAAGCAAAAAAGACATAGATTTGTCACTCTGTACTTCCATGTTGGACTTGCATCTTGAAATTCAAATATATTCTGGTCTTCTCACTCAAGTCACAGAAGATATTTTAGAATTAAAAACAATTACAGAAGAGGGAAAGAAGAATAAATTAATGTCTCAGAGGCCTGCCACCTGAGAAGGTACTAAATAAGCAGTTAAAAGAAATGGCAGATGTGGGGACATATATTAAAAATATAATAAAATTATGAACAGTCTATCTACCAATAAATAAGAAATAGTAATTCACAGCTTCTTGTGGCTTAGGAATATTTCATTATGCTTAATTTGACAGACTGAAAACAAAAATAATGGTTTTTTTTCCACCCCAACTATAATTAAATTAGTTAACACATCACCAAAAGATACTGTGGATGCCAAAAGCATGATTTGGTTTAAAACGCATGAGAAGGTGTTTTCTTTTTTAAATTATTATTTCTAAATCTATAAATGGCTATTAAATGGCACAATTTTGATGTTCACTTCTTTAGGAACCACCATCTTCAGAAATTGAGATGATGCATCAGATATAGACTGTTTATTAGACTATTCATCTGAATATTTGTTATTAACCACTACTGGGGACAGGGTGTGAGAATAGATGTAGAAGAAACATCCTTTACCTGTGCCATCATATCAATTGCCATAAATTTATGTACCTAATAAATCTGATGTGTTTGTATACAGTGAATGTATTCAATAGGAAGAGACAGACACCTCTTGGACAGTTACTTATCTAGGCTTCACTGTTAAAGAAATCTAACATTGAGGGAAATAAATTAGTTGGATGTATGAATACTTCTCAATTATTTGCAACAGAAACACTTTCTATTTGTGTAAAAAAAAAGTTAAACGTCTGTGAAGTATTGCCAAGTATTCCATATATTGAGAAGACTGCAAAATACAATGTTCAAGGCAGCTGTGATTCTTCAAAGTTATTTTAGAATCCCTTTTCCTGACCTAGTTTAACCATGAAAAAATAAACATATCATTTATGCTTGTAGAAAACTAAAATAATGTTTATAAGATTCTTACTGAATCTATGTAGTATATAACTCCATTTATGATAAAAAATATGATAAAAATGCGATAAAAAATATTAATTTACAAGCAATCTTGACTCAATGGCCATTCTTAGAATCACACAGTCTAAAAAAACCAAACCAAACCAAAACACCTAACCAAAACAAACAAACAATCACATCATTTTCTTCCAGACCTTACACATTTCACTAATAGATTGTAACAAAGTGCTCCAGTTGTTGTGCTAGTATCTCACTACATGCTGTATTGGGATGCTGCTGCTTCAGATATTTAAAAACCTTACTTTAACACTCTGCCAAGATATGCCATGAATGTCAGTGTATTAAATCAAAACTGAAAACTGACTTGTTTTTCCCTTTGCTTTCCATCATTAGCTTGGCACTTCAAGCTCTATTATTAATTATGGTACATCTCTTGTAAGCCACCTTGAAATGTCTTGCTGAGATAAGGTACTATGTCCTATAAATGGAAGTTCTTGCTGTTATTCAGTCAGAAATGAGTCTAAAGTACAGTAGAACAAAGTCTTTCAAAAGTTCCATCAATTATAGAAAGTCTAATATAAATTAATGCAGCAAGGCTGATTCTAGAATCTTGAGCTTATAGTCCACAGCTCACAGAAGCATTTACGGCTGTGCATTACTGCCTTAAAATTAATTGTGTATTCATAGTGATTTACATGAACCTGGCACATCTTTAATCAGGTAAAAACAACCACATAAAGTGAAGGACAGAGGAGGTGCAGATTTAAGATTTATGTTAGTACTTATATGATGAACTTCCTAGAAATAGGATTTGTACCATATGTTACTGTTGGTGTACAGGGCCTACACTACTGAGGAAGACCTAAGAAGATAGCTACAAAAGCAGAATAGTTTCTTGAAGGAAGAAACTTCTTTGATACTGCTGATCTATTTTAATACTTCTGTTAAACATCACGGGGCTTCAAAGAGCATAAGACATGAACAGTTTATTTTAAAATGGGATTAGCAGTAGTTTTGGGTCTCTGAGATTACCTTTGGCTGTAAAGCCAACATCATCCCTAACTATGCTTTTTCAGAAATATATTTGTCCTAATTTCACTGCAATTTAGTCTATTTGTTAATACAACTATTTTTCTACAGCAGGAGATGTTTAAAGGTTACAAAAGAGGTACCAAAACTATAAAATCACAGGAAAAAATGTAGAGAATGGAAGATCCTTAATGTTAGGGTTGACTGAACTGCTGGGGCCAAGATTTGTTCAGCTATACAGAGGACTGGCATTTCTCCCCAGTTAGTTCTTCTGGCTGTACATGCAATCTAGCTTATGCATCATTGTTTTTACCTGTAGATCTCCAACTATTTAATATGTGAAAATAACTGTTTCTCAGAAAAGTAATCTTTCAAAAGCTCTGAAGAAGACCACTGACACAGATGGACACTGAACTCCCATCTGTAATGAGTGAATGAGGTTCTTCACCTATGCATTCTTTCAGAGATTCTCTAGTACAGGTGTCCTGGTTTGAGTGAGAACAGAACTAACTCTGTTCAGTGATTTTACTTCTCAGTTCAGTTCTTCTAACTAACTGCACTTGCTGAAGTTAGCAGCCTGTTTTCACAGACAGCATCTGCTGCTAGCAGTGATAGCACCCCATTTTTAGAGTTACTACCAAGGATTGGTGTGCAGACCAAGGCCACTGCTGGATCTTGTGTAGCACATTGAGGGTGCAGGAAAGTGAAAGG